>CM043116.1:62913515-62921015 GCA_023701765.1 Hylyphantes graminicola | reverse complement strand
TCGGAATGTTTTTTTCTAGCACAAATACTTTTGTAGTATGGCTGTGATAAAAACTGGGAATCTTCTCGTTGAGATGTCGGTCGATTATCCACCTGGACCTCAAATCTTCAACGAAATATTATTCAGGAGAAACATAAACAGTATTTTATTCGATTAAAATTTTCGCTTTACTTCTTTGATATGATTTGTTGACAAGATTAAAATATTGAAAGTAGTCAATGAATGTAGTAAAAAAAAACGCGTAAAAAACATTGGTCCTTCCAACAAAACATTTTTTATGCATGCTTTTGGCGTACTAGGCATTTTTCAGACTCGGCATATTGTTCAGGTATTAGACAATTTTTTCGTGGCATAGCGTAGCCAGGCGGTTCTCGTTTTCAATTTTGAAGCTTAGTTTACATTTACTTTAAGCTCCCTGTAGATGTGGATTTTAAAGTATGCCAAAATTTAATTTTGATGAGAATAACCAAGCCACATTGTTATTCAAGTGACTTTTTCATGCTACATAATTATTCGACAGGTGTGCCTACAATTTTCCCATCCTGGAAGTCTTCCAACTCAGGTGGGATTGCATTTGCAATTCACCATCTTAGGATCATGAGACGGGAAAGCTACGCTACTCCCCTGCGATAGTTGTAGCTCCTTAAGGGGGAATGGGCGCATTTGAACGGGGTCTCCAAACTCAAGTGTCTCAATGTTAATCCAATGGGAAAAGACTATTTTCGCTGCCACATTTCTCCGGCTGTACTGAATATTTTTGCAAGCGGATTTTTTTATGTGATAAATGTAGCTGACTTACAGGTCTCTATAATCCCACTTTTTAAAATTGCTTCGAATATTTTGTGTAAAACAATTTATTGAATATTAAATAAAATATTCGTACTAATTTCAAAAAGTGGCATTGTCGGGACCTGTAAGTCAGCTACATTTATCACATAAAAATCCGCTTGCAAAAATATTCAATACAGCCGGAGAAATGTGGCAGCGAAAATAGTTTTTTCCCATTGGATTAACATTGAGGCACTTGAGTTTGGAGACCCGCTGTCCAGTTCGCCCATTCCCCCTTAAAAGGAAAATTCGAACGGGTCTCTAAACCGAAGTGCATCTGTGTTAATCCACAGGAAAAAAAAACTAAATAACAATTGATTTTTTTACATACTCTTTTCATTTGATAAGCTCACTTGCAGGGCTCTATAATACCACCATTTAAAATGGGTTAAAATTTTTATAAAAAAAAATAATAATTTATAATCTTGTAACAAAATATTCGTTTAATTTCAAAAAGTGACATTATAGACGCCTGTGAGCCACCTACATTTTCATATAAAAACCGTTTGTACATTTATTCAATACAGCAAGTAAGTACGCAATAATGCAACAAGTGCATTAATTTGGCGTCGAATTAATTTTTCACTGAATTAACAAACAACCAAGGCAGCAAGCCTAATCGGCAAATGGTTGGCCAATCATCGATTTCGTCGGCAAGTGATCGGAAGTTTTTTTACGAGATCGGGAAGACGTCGCACCAACTTGTCACTCCGACGTCTACAAAAACCGGTCAATTTGTGAGATTAAATCGATTGATAACCGACTATTGGGGTCGCAAAAAAGGGCGCCAACGATTGGCAAATGGTCGTGTTTTGTACATCGGCCCCATGTGCTGCCGATTGCCATTTTCGATCTCTTGCCGACTACCAAAATGCTTCGGTAAGTGGTCGCACATGATTGGCAAATAGTCGCTTGCCAAGGACAAACAAGTAAGTTTGTAACAGAATCTGTCACTTAAACCGCTTCCACACAATATTTATGCTCACAGGAAACACACACTATTTATACACCTTCAAATTCAACATTTTATACGCCAAAATTAACTATTTTCATTAATATTCTTGAGCAAATTAAAAATTAATCATTATCGTTTGCTAAATTTGTTTGAAATTCGTAGAATAATGATATGTATTTTTAATAAATATTTTTTAGTTAACACAATTTAATTTACAGTTCGAAAAATATATAATTCGTCAAATTTATGCTTTAAAAATAAAAGCGAAACTTTGCATATGTATTATCCTTAATTAGAATTATGTATACATCTTTCTTCATCATAGGGGAGATTGTTGTACCTTGGACACTTTTTACATTTAAAATTTTT
Source organism: Hylyphantes graminicola (assembly GCA_023701765.1). Classification (NCBI taxonomy): domain Eukaryota; kingdom Metazoa; phylum Arthropoda; class Arachnida; order Araneae; family Linyphiidae; genus Hylyphantes; species Hylyphantes graminicola. The sequence continues at coordinate 62,918,863 of CM043116.1, read as the reverse complement.
TCTTCGATAATTATAGCCAAAAATAAAAATTTAAGAGCAGCATTTCAACACACCAATATATATCTCTATAATATATATTTTTTTAAATTCTGGCAGCTTGAAATTAAAAAATTGCCACTCATTTAAAGTAGAGAGGATAAACTGTCCCAAGGTACAATATGATGTTGTACCTTTGGACATACTTTATAATTCAGTCAATAGTCATACACTTGAACTAATTTGTGTCAGGAAACAAACTTTATTATTTTTTTCAAGGAAATACACAAATAAAACTTCATAATTCAAGAATAATTTAAATTATACAGCAAAATTGCAAGTCCAAAACTATTTAACATTATATGATGATAATTACCCAATATGCTTTACTGTCCCAAGGTACAACACACTACATGGTTTAAATAAAAGTAAGATGGTGGCCAATCTAAATGCATTATCATTAATATCTCATAACCAAAATATTTTAAAATCTTCTCTTTTATGAAGAAAATAAAATGCATTTGACTTTTTGTTAAAAGTACAATAGGTATAAAAATTATATTAGATTGAGAAAAATATTTACTTTGGGGTAATGAAAATATTATTTTTGTGTCACCAATTTCATCAATTCAATGACGCTAGTCTTAAATTTTATTTTGATGATGTCTGTTGGTTAAGGCTACTATATTAGAAGTAAACAATGTATGAATATTGCCAATAGATTCTTAGAAGTTGTCAGTGTCCCAAGATGTACAAGCGTCCCAAGTTACAACACGCTCCCCTATATAATGAACCATCAAAAGAACGCATTTGTAATATTACAACAATCCAAACCGAATTATACACATAAATAAATATTCTTTCAAAGGTTTTTTTTTTTTTTTTTTTTTTTTAAGTGTTATCGTACGTTGACGACAATGGCAACAGTGAAAATATTGAATGAAAATGGAATTTGCTTGTTATTTCAATGTAGATTAAATTTTTAGTTATTAAATTTTAAATATACTTCTAATTTTAAAAAATTTTTAAATGAAATTTGGGATGTAACCTAGTACCGAATTTTTGCTTTAAAATGAACGTATCACACTTGTTTGTGCGACTTTTGGTTCGTTCTGTGAAAGTGGAGTGACGGACAGACGGGGGACGACAGACAGACAGACGGATATTGCTGAACGATTAACATTCCACTGTTTACGTTATAAACGTAGTGTGGAAGCTAGAAAGCAGCCGCTGCGATGGACATCGCCAATCCTTTTCAGACGCGTCGGCGTGGATGTCGCGTACTTTTTTTGTGACGTTTGGCCGATGCTCGATGGCCGATTATTTGCTGCTAGGGAAGGGCAGCTCTGTTTCCGAAAGCCACTACCATTCCCCTTTAAGTTGGTGTGGTATCTGCAATTATAGATAAAATTGAATAATATCAGCGTTTGTTCGTGCGTATACTCTCATTCCCTCACACATGTGTCACCTTAACAAGTGCCTGATTATTAGTTATTTTTTTTAAATTAGAAAAGTAAAAATTATCATAAATTTACAAATGTGGGAGCTGTATAATTGAAATTGCAGTACTCGATTGGGGAGAGGGGGGGGCAGCAGAACAGACAAGAAATTGCTCATTAACAATAGAATGATTTCATTTTAAATTTAGTGTCGTTCGTAATATTTAATAATCATTTTTAGGAGGGGCAATTGAAAACATGGAAGCTAGAAACCCACAAAAAAATAAATAAAAATATTTGTAAAACTTTTTTCAAATTAAATTTTTGAGCCAAAACACTGATCTAAACTAAAAAAAAAAAAATTGCAGTTTTTATATTTTTAGCTAATCTTTATAAAATTATCATTTTAAGAAATCGTGAGTGACAAATTTACAATTTTCTTTAAAAACTTGCATTTTCTTCATGCTTGCATTTATTAATTGCAGAAAATTCCATTTGAACTATTTTTTAACAAATAAAAATTCATCGAAAAATTAATTACTACAGTTTCATGCAAAAATTTTATGATTCCAAATTTTTTTTCCCTTAATTTAATTAACAAAATTGCTTTTTTTTCAATGCTTTTCACAATGTCATTTTGGATGAATACATAATAGGTCTATTTCACAAATTTTGGATTTTTAGAAAAAAATAATAATTTGGGACTGAAAGGGTTAAAAAACAATATATCGTTTACTGTAGTAGTAATAGATTGAACAGTTTGATGTAGAATTAAGTTCATTTATAAAACTCCATGTGTGTTTTGAATTACGATATTGGTTAAAATGAGCTGATATAATTGATTTTAACCCTTTCAGTCCCAGTGATGCCCTTTTGGAATCATCACTTTCAAATATTTCTTTCCCCAAATTTTTATGTCCCGTTATGACAATCCAAACCCAACACATCATTCGATTCTTCATCACTTTTTTTCTATTCGACAATATTTTACATTAATCTCAATAGAAGTTCGAAACTAGCTATTTTTTTTATTTGGAAAAAAAAGCTAACAAAGCGTTTCGCACTGATTTTTTTGAAAAAGTTCACATCAGTTTTCCCACATACTTTAAAACACAATTTAAACTATTTCGGTTAAAATAATTACTAAACATTTTTTAATTATAATACGGTCAGATCCCTTAAAATATTATAAATCGAAGTGTTTTTAGGTAATGTGTATTTTTTTTTTTTTCCCACAGTTAAAAAATTTTGGCATTATTTCAAAAACCATAATACAATAATTTAAAATGATTTTATTTTCAAAAAGTGGAATTCTTATTTACTGACCGTAAAATAAGCTTATTTTGTGGAAATATCTAGATGTTCTTCTAGTTAGTGAAGTAAATTTTTGGGACTGAAAGGGTTTAATGAACCTTTTTTAATAAATTAAATTTCTTTTTTTTTCCAATAAAATTTTAAATAAACCATAAAAAATATAATAATTATGAGTGATACTTGGATGTGAATCCAAAATCTGGATAAAAAAGCTTAACAAAATTACATGCCGAATAATTTACAAGTCAAAAACAAACTTTAAAATTTTTGCCATTTATTTTAAAAAGATATTTTAAATGTAACTTATTTTTGGATAAATATTTCACTTAAAATTTACTAGGCGATGATAATTTAAACTAAACTAAATTAAACTTAACTAGAGGCTAAAATAAGTGTTTTATGTTCGCGCAATGGTTTTGTTAGAATGTTCCGACTTAATGTATTGATAAACTGTAGATAATACCAAGTCAACACTTAATTCATTTTATAGACATTGCTTTAAAAAAAAAAAGTATTTGAATATATCTTCAACTTGTATTTTATCATAGAAAATTAAAAAAAGAAAAAAGATAATAAATTGAAATCGTTAAATGGCCATTTTTTTAACATCAAGATAAATATGCATGTGCTGAAAATAAATAAATACAAAACTAAAATATAAATTTATAAAAATGTTAATAAAAATCAATGAAAAACTAACAAATAATTTATAAAGAAACAAAAACCTAATACTAAACATTCTATATAGCTGTTTTTTTTAGTTTAACTTCAAAAGATAAATTTTTTAAATTAATTTAGAGAAATATGTACCTTTTGTGAACGACCAAAGAGCTTATTTGTTTACAAAAAAAAAATTATTCTTTGCTTACCATTTTTGAAATGACTATCAGCCAATCAGAGATCCCAATCTCCACGATTCTTTCACTATGTTGATACTTGAAGCCCTTGCAGTAGCAGAGATGCGCAAAAATTACTACATTGACCTACATCACATCTTTAACGATACAAATAGGTCCCTACATTGTCAGGGCATTAATATTATTAATTAAACTTTTATAAACCGTTAATAGCCACGATCTCACAGGCGCTACTGTAACTGGGGCTGGGCAAGAAACCAATTAGTTCCATTCTTATTTTTTTTTAAAAATATAAATCACGTGCTTGTTGGTTCAAGGACGAAAGACGAAAAGGGACTTTTAATGCGTCATCTTCAACGTCGGACCACTGAAAATCGTAAATGATCGTTGGCTTAATTAACTTACAAAATATTCGTATTTACCATTTGATGTTTTTTTTTTTTTTTTAGAATTTATTTCAATGATTTTGTGGTTGATTTTGCATGTTAATTTACTCGATTGTTTGAAAAAGGGAAACACGTAGAATAATTTATATTTATTATATCTTCGCATAGATGGCAGCACAACTTTAAGCAGTGATTGTGTAGAAAGTTTACAAGGTTTTTTACGAAGTGGGGTGTAGGGAAGGGAGAATCTCTTGCTTCTGCTTCTAAGAGATTTTGATGATTTCAAATAAATAATTAATAAATAAATAAAATTTAAAAAAATCAATATCAAAATTCTTTTTGTATTATAAATTATTAAGGCAAATTCCTTTACTAACAAAGAGAATACAGGACAAATTTTAATATTTTGAAAAATATTTCTTGTACAGCTTTTTATTTCTAAACTGTTGCCACAAAATAAATTTTATAAAATCATATTTATTACCATTATTATTTAAATAAAATATTGTAAATTACTAAAGTTTTCTATGAATGGTGCATTAGGAAAAATGAAAAATTTCCAATATAATTTATTTAGTTCCTATCAAATATTAAAAATCAGTCTTAAGGGGTAAACCGTCACGGATTTTAAGAGATTGTACTGTACAAAACGGCCATCAAAGAGTACAAAACCTCAATCTCGAGGTCTAATTAAAATTTGACTCTACTTTAAAAGGTGTGTGTAGGGGGAGGGGGGGGGGGGGGTAGGTACATATATATTCCGGCTTGTGTGCTTGATCAGAGACCCGCTTACGATTAGAGCATCATACAATATATGTCTGTGTTTTTCTCTTTTAAACTTACTTTTTAAAATAGCAATTTTTCTACACACGAGAATATACATGGGTACTCGTATATGATGATAAAAGCAAGTATAGATGGGTTTTAGTCATTGTTCAGAAATGATCTTTACATATTGGGTGTTATTTATGATGATGAAATACTCTGAAGAGCAGGGCCGTCTTAAACTGGGCTGGGGCCCCTGGGCACACAATAATTTGAGGCCCTTTTGGAAAATAAAAAAAGTGAATTACAATAACATTTTTTACTGTGTATTAGGTAATCAATTATTAGCATTATGAAAAGCGTTAATAGCATTGGCGCAAGTGAAGGAGACTTTAGGACCATTTGCACCTAAATGCTCTGTCAAAACTTTCCATTGTTTTGTCGAATCTGAGAAAAAATTGTACAATTCAACCATAAACAATGTTAACATTTATGTGGGTTCTTGTTTCGACAGTGCAGCTTGACTTTGAAATCGGAGTGATTGCGTGAGTGATCGCTTGATAGCATACTTAATAGTAAATTAGGTAGGATGCACTTTTGGAAATTTTTAA
>CM043116.1:62640172-62913015 GCA_023701765.1 Hylyphantes graminicola | reverse complement strand
TCTAGCGTATATAATTGTAATACACAAATTGATAAGCTATTTTATTGCTAATACTGCGGCACCCCGCATGGGGTGGTTACACACACACACACACTTTGTTGTGAGGATATACGCTCTTAATAATCAGTAAGGTTGAGAAAACAATTCGCCCCCCACAGTCTTCGCCTCTTTTTTGACCGGAGAACGCTTCAATAAGGCAAAGGATACTAGATATGTTGGGCCCTAAGGGGTTAAAAGTCATATTCTTTTCAATGAATATAGATGATTGTAAGTGAACGAGTGCAGTCCTTAGTTTAAGCTTTTCAGTGTTGATGAAGATTGTACTGTTATCCCTGTGAGCGAATCATATGGTGTGATGAGCTTCTAGGGGAAAACAATGATTTGCAGGGGTCCTTGGCACAAGGAGTAGAATCATGCAGTTCATATTTGTATACACCAAAATTAATATAAATTATATGCCGGTGTGTTATGAGTTGGAATAATGTTGATAATAGGGCGCCCTTCTGCTGTATATGGGTGAAAGTTTAAAACGTCAAAAATAAATTAATTAGTGATAAAGGTTATGAACTAGATATTATTTTTGTGGTCAAATGTGCTCGGCGATGGTATTTGGAAGTCCGTACCTGAGAAAAGGCTAACCCATGCAAAGCAATACATCTGGGTAGGTGGTTATTCCATAACTAATGCATTAGCGCGATCGAACTGACAACCAACTCTTTACACGTAGGCTATTCGAACCTTTAAGTAAGCTGAGACGCTTGTTGAGCACTGTTGGAACGGTAATATTTTATCGATTTTAGGTCATACTCAAACAACCAGGGATAACCTTCAGATCGTGGCAGGGCGTCTTCATCGTGTCATTTGAGGACCCCATTAGAGTCTGCCTATGGAGTTTTGGCATGCTCTAGACCTTTGAGGCGTGCGATTTCTTGCTGCTACACTTGACCTGGCACAGTCTTGCTTAGCATTCATTCCGTACATAATTCTTGAACTTCGGATAGGCGCGGCGAACCACTGGGATCGTTGACAACAGGCAGGGGGTTCCGCAATTTTCCAATCATATCAAAGAGGCAGGTCATTGCCCTATCCACACGCTGCTTGGGTGGGTGAGTTAGTCAGATAATACTGGTCTGCTTCTCGTGGGAAGAAGACATATAGCAGCGCTTTGGCGGCTCCGAGTTCTAGAGTAAATTATATCGGTGGCAGGGTGAAGGCCTCGTGCGTTGAACTACCCCCATAACACCGCAAGATGACAGGTAATGCCCGGCCTTCTTGTACCTGATTATTTGTGTTATAGGAAGGGGATGAAAAACCGCTGCGTTGCTTTCTGGACTTCTGACACTTGCGGTACACAACTTCACAAATGCGAGTCCCCAAGCTTTTTCGAAATTTGAAAGATGTTGTGTCGCAAACCAGCTATTGTGGGTTTGCAAAGAATAGCACCGTCCTAAACCCAGTTGCTGTAACTCTTTGGATGAGATAAAAGTAAAAGCCTTTGTCTTCCCACGTTCCATGGCTTTATGAAAAACGATGCTCCTTATGCACATCAGCTGTAGCCATCAAGAGGTACTGTAAAGTCGACGACAAAATATTAAAGTATAACAACGTGCCACAGCAAAATAAGTTATCTGTCATTTCCGTCATTATCAACAACCAAACCTAACAAGCCGTATGCCGTTATCCACTATCAGAACGTCCACATCCCTTTCTGCCTCGAAGGGTCACATATCATATGCTAATTGTCCTCAAGCTACAACCTTAAGTATGTGATGAGACCATTTTATTGTAAATTGTTCGACAGAAAATCATCTTGTTTGGACGTTATATCTTGTGTCCTTCAGTGTAAAAAGGATATCAACCGACTGGACTATTCTTGAGTCGTTAGCTCTTCTGCTGGTTTCCCCGTTGCACATGAGTTACTCGCAGCACCTGACGTGTTCTGGGTAATTATGTGAGAGATGAGAAGAAAGACTGAGTGCCAGCGAGTCGTATAAGGTTATTGGGGGGACCTAGATTGTGACGCAAAAATAGTAATGTGTCAAGCCTGCAAGAGGTCCTAGAGCATGCCAAACTTACCATTCGGTTATGACAGCATCAATGTGGGTCCCACATTTTGACTCCGAAAGTATGAAGAAACATGAATAGGCATCTATGACCAGTTTTCCCACTGAGGTTTATGACGGAATGAAAATAAAATAGATAAAGTGTGATTAAATTAACAACGTTCCTACAAAATGAGTATTGTTGACAGTGTTATATAAGACGTTCAGTATTAGAAGTTTGTAAGTATACATAATGAGGGTTGTCAGTCCGATGTAGCTAATAGCATTAGTTTTGGAATAACAACTTCCACAGAGGTATTGCTTTGGCCAGTTAGCTCCTTTTTCCAGGTACGGGAATCAACATTCATCGAAAATGAAAACACAATCTATTGAATATCAAAAATAGTTGAGTCTTTATTTAATTATATATTTTTAGAAGTATTAAAATTTCAAACATATACAGCAGATGGCGGCCACTATTTTAAAACCTTTATTAATTAATAATGAAATAACCATTTATTTTCCTTTTCAATTTTGTGTTAAATTGATGTTTATGAGATTCTAATACCTTGTGAAAATGGAATAACCATGGCAAATAAATGTTGGTTTTCCAAAAGTTGCGATTTCAAAATCTTATGCATTAGCTCTATGGGACCTTTCAGTAGCAGATCTTCACGTCAACACTGAAACCGCTTTAAAATGTGAAGGAAAAAGATTAAAATAGTAAAATAAGATATATTATTGAAAAGAATTAAATTCCTAGCGATCTACCAATCTAGGTGGCCAAAATTTAGTGTTTCGTGCATTATTGAAGAGTTATCCGGTCAAAAAAGAGGGAAAAATGTGGGGGGAGAAGTGTGTTTCTTCCTCCCAAAATTACTGACTTTTCAAGAGCGGATATCTCGAAATACTATACAAGATATTAAAACTCTTGATGGGGTGCAGCCATGTAGCAAATTTAATCAAGCTTTCATTTTGTTGTATGACTAATTATATAGCTAGAACTCATAGTTTTCGAGATATAACGAAAAACCAGAAAAATTGGGACCATTCAACCCCCCCCTCCCACCCTTTAAGCACAGGGGCTAGGGCGGGGACTTTGATTATGTTTACCTTCCTAACTATCTAAACAAAAGTTTATGAAGTCAAAAAATTGTGTTCTCCGAAAACATGTCCTCCTCTAGACCCTTTTTTCAGCCTTTCTGGATATCCCTCATCGATGCCTGGACAAATGGCACCGCTACATACTGCAATAAAAAGCTGAAAACCAGATCTTTGTGGCTTGAATCATACATCATGACTCTGACTAGGAAGGAACGCGCTCGTTCTTTTGAAGCTTTTTTATAAGAACGATGAGTGTGCACTTACAGCATAAGGAGGGTTTCGGACAACTAAAAACCCTAAAAATGGTCGCTATAACCCCAAAAGGACTGAGAAAAATGATTGCTAAATTCGAATAGACCTGTCCATTTGACGTTGAAACTGTAGAGAATGGTAACCTTTTTCGGCTGCGCAGTGGAAGATTGGGCTACTGCATTACAAGAACAGACGGCAGTGACTCGAATCAGCAGTGGCACGGAATGAGCCGAATGCTGGATAGCCGAAGCAGCACGGTGCGTAAAGTCTTCAAACATCTTGCACTGTTACCCGTATAAGATCACTCATGTGTCAGCAATTGCTACCTGCAGAACTGGTATCACGTAATTTTTTGGCACTAACGAGTGTCTTGCCCGAGGGAATGACAACCATTGGCCATGGATCATGCTGTGTCTGACGAAGCCCACTTCCATGTACACGGATGCTTTAACACTCGAAATTGGCAGATATGCGACTGAGAATCCCGTTCCATGTACAGGCCAATTACATCTTCACTCCAGAAGGTCTCTGTGTGTTGCGGATTAACGGCAACGTTTATCGTCGGTCCGTTTTTCTTTGAGGAGATCACACACGGCGGTCCCGTTACCTGCACCGTTAACTTGAAAGCGGTTTGGAGCACTTTTGCGCAAACCATGTCCTTACCGCTCGTCAGCAGCGTAAGTGTGTGGAATCGCACAATAGTCTGCAAGATGGCGCTCCGCCCACATTGCTACTCCAGGGAACAGCGACGGAATGGCTCAATTCCGGGGATGACAGGATCATAAGCGCCCTTTTCCAACAATTGCCACCACGATCCACCGACTTAAACCCGTGCGATGTCTGAGCTTTGGGGAAACCTGAAAATGTTGTTTACAGCGCGAATTCAAATCTAGCCACTTGAAGGCAAGCTTCACACACCACCATACCATTCCATTAGTACAGATACCCTCCGTTCTGTTGGTGGAGCAGCCGTTTTGCGCGTTCCAATTAGTACGGAACAAGGCCGAGTCAATCGACACGTATCCTTATCATGTTTAGACGTTGGCCTGTAGCACGTTTTTCGTATTATCACTGGTTGTCGCTGTATACACGTACTCTTGTTTGGTTCACAAATAAATGCTTAGAAAACCCATGAACGCGATGGTTTTCAGTTGGCTAACAACATTCAATTTTAACGCAACCCAATTTATCTTCCCCGGAAGTACCCGTACAGACCAACTATCGCAAGTTTTGACGATGTTTTTATTTCTTGGCATACAAAGTCCATGCCCCAAGATTCTCTGCGAAAATTTCTGGGCAGTCTGCCGAGTATTTGGTGAAAATTATCGATTTTTGAAATCCGTAACTGTAATTATAATCCACCCGTATATGAACAAGACAACAATAAAGAGTTTACTTACCGAATCGAACCGAGGACTAACAAGCTGGGATTTAGACCTCTAACCCTACACCAGACGGAGAGGTTTTGTTACATTAGTGTTAGGCATGTTAAGGGTTGCACAAAATTTTTTTTTAAAGTTATAGAACGAACCTTTACCCACAAAGCTTACTAAAATATACAATAGAGTTATTTACCATTAAAAATGTTACTACATTTTAAATATATTATTAAGTATATTAAAACCATTTTTTAAGTCTTACTCGTTTGGCTCCATCTATAGTTTATTAATAATTACTAGACAATTTTGCTTTAATTATAACCTAATTATTATTTTAATAATTATACATTTTAATTTGAAAGGACATTCCCCTTTTGTATATTTTGTAAGTGTTCGTAGGTACATGTCATCAAGAGTATTTTTTTTTTTGTCGTTATTAAAAACAGTGTCCCAAACATGTCCCTTTAGAAATTTAAATAATTGTAATGTTTTTTTTTTTTTATAAAACTTGTGCTTTCAAACTTGTTCTTCTATCTTTTAAGGAAATTTGAAAAAGATTTTTTTTAGAAAAATATAAATAGCGAAGTCAGTTATAAACTTATCTTAATAAGAGTATTTATTGTATCTTATTATAAATTTAATTCCAATATGTTTATACATCCATATTAAATTTTGAGTCTTATTCTTTTCTACTAAAAATGAATAAAAAAGACCAAGACCCAAGTATTGTTATTTAAAAATAATAAATAAAATGGAATACTTTACTTTAATCACATTGAACCACATAATATGTCATATTGCGTTAAAGTCCTATTGTAAAGTTGACTTAATAGCCAGTACGAAATCTTTTACACTTCACTCTATTGCATTAGGAAGTGTGTAAGTAGGGTTATCAGGGCCATAAAAATGACTAACATAATAGTTGTATGCATGTGAAATAACTTTTAAGAGATAAATTAATTTGCATTCACATAAAGTTTCTACAAAATTATGTTTATAGAAAATTAACATTTAGGTAATTTCAAAAATAAATCTCGCACTGACTTCGATAATATTTATAAAAAATTAGTACGCTTCATGACCATGCTAGCATTACAAGAGTTCTTGATGCATACAAGTGTGAAAAGTAACTTTTTAAAACTAGTGGATGACCGCGCGCGTGAAATAATGACACGTGTTTTTTTAAAAGATTTACGTTCGCACGGTTACATAAAACATTTTTTTGATAATTGTGTGAAAAAAAAATCTTGGCCAAAAATAGTTCTCGAGCCAGTATCAACCTTGAATAAAATGCAATTCGATAATGATCGATGTGATGTAGATTAGAAATAAACTATTTAGCTAAAATGTTTTGCAGCACTTATAAAATAGTGAAAAAAAGCCTTATATTCACGGCTTTAGTGGGGGGACTAAAAGTACTTTTTTTCACTGTTTCAAAAAGTCTAACTTTTTGCACCTCTGATATTGAAATTAGTATAATTTCAAGAGCAACCGTGCAAAAAGTTAGAATTTTTGAGAACAAGTAGGAGTGAAAACTTTTTGTCACCCAATAAAGCAGTGAATATAAAGCTTTTTTTCACTATTTTCATAAGATGCCTGCAACATTTTAAGCTAAAAGTTCTATTTCATAATATTAATAAAATCCAGATATTTATCGATCTGCTTTTTTTAAAGGTTGTAATGCGCGTGAAATATTTTTGGACCAATGATTTTTTTTTCACACAATTATAAAAAAATATTGTATGAACCACGTGCGAAAAGTAAACTTTTTAAAACACGTGTCATTATTTCACGAGCGAGGTAATCCACTAGTTTTAAAAACTGTTACTTTTCACACTTGTTGCATAAATAACTATTGTAATGATAGCATGGTATTGAAGCACGTACTATTTTTTAAAACTATTATCGAAGTCATTGCGAAGATTTTTTTATGAAATTAAATAAATGTATTTTTTTATAAACATAATTTTGGTAGAAACTTTATGTGAATGCAAATTAATTTCTCTTTAAAAGTTATTTCACATGCATACAAATAATATGTTACGTATTTTATGGCCCTGATATCCATACTTACAACTCTAATAATGCAATAGAGTGAAAGTTATAAGATTCTTACTGGCTAATTAAGTAACATTTACAATAGACTTTAAAAGCAACTATGCAATATTTTGTGGTTCAAATGTATTAAAGATAAAGTATCTCCCATTTTCATTTCATTATTTTTAAATACAAATATCTTGGGCTCTTGGTCTTTTTCTATTCATTTTTAGTAGGAACCAAAGAATATGACTCAAAATTTAATATGGATGCTATCAAACAATTTTGAGATTTAAACATTTTTAATAAGATACAATCAAATACTCTTATTAAGATATATTTATAACTGCTTAAGCTATTTATATATTTTCTAAAAAACATCTTTTCAAAGTTCCTTAAAAGTATAGAAGAAAAGTTTGAAAGCACAAAGTTTTATAAAAAATTACAATTATTTAACTTCTAAAGGGAAATCGTTGGGCACTGTTTTTAAATAACGACAAAAAAAAAATACCTCTCTGATGACATGTACCTACGAAAACTTACAAAAAATACAAAAGAATGTCATTTACATAATTAAAAAGTATAATTTTTAAAATATTAATTAGTTATAATTAAAGCAAAATTGTAGTAATTATTAATAAACTATAGATGGCAGCACTAACGAGTAAGAACTTAAAAAATGGTTTTAATCATAACTAATTAATATATTTAAAATGTATTACATATTTTAATGGTAAAATAACTCTCATCTGTATATTTTAGTAAGCTTTCGTGGGTACAGGTCGTATACTTTATTTAAAAACATGTGCAACCCTTAAATGCCTAACACTAATGTACAAAACCATCTCAGTCTGGTGTAGAGGTTAGAGCGTCTAAATCCCAGCTTGTTAGTCCTCGGTTCGATTCCCGGTAAGTAAAATCATCTATTGTTGTCTTGTTCATATACAGGGTGATTATAATTAAAGTTACGATTTCAAAAATCGATAATTTTAAAACTACTCGGCAGAATGACCTGAAATTTTAGCAGAGCAATCTTGGGGCCATGGAATTTTGTTTGACAAAGAAAAAAAAAATAGTTCAAAAATTTGCCGATAGGTGGCGCTGTAAGGGTAATATCAGGGGAAGGACTAAAATTGGGTTCGTTAAACATATGAATGTTGTTAGCCAACTGAAAACAATAGAGTTCAAGGGTTTTCTAAGCATTTATTTGTGAAAAAACAAGAGTACGTGTTTACAGCGACAACAGTGATAATGCGAAAAAAAAGTGCTACATGGAACAAACGTCTTACTCATGATAAAGGCATAAGTTGCTCGATATGACCTCCGCCTTGTTCCGCTACTAATTGGAAGCGCAAAACGGCATGCTCCACAACAGATCGGAGGGTATCTGTACTAATGGAATGGATGTGGTGTGTGATGCTTGCCTTCAAGTCGGCTAGATTCTGAATTCGCCCGCTGTAAACAACATTCTTCAGGTATCCCCAAAGCCAGAAATCGCACGGGTTTAAGTCGGGGGATCGTGGAGGCCAAATTGTTGGAAAATGGCGGCTTATGATCCTGTCATCCCCGAATTGAGCACTCAGTAGCTGCTTCACTGGAGTAGCAATGTGCGGAGGAGCGCCATCTTGCATGAATATTGTGCGATCCACACACTGACGCTGCTGAAGTGCCGGAAGGACATGGTTGCGCAAAAGTGCTCCATACCGCTTTCCAGTAACGGTGCAGGTAACGGGACCCGCAGGTGTGATCTCCTCAAAGAAAAACGGACCGACGATAAACGTTGCCGTTAATCCGCACCACACAGTGACCTTCTTGGAGTGAAGAGGTAATGGCCTGTACATGGAACGGATTCTCAGTCGCCCATATCCTGCAATTTCGAGTGTTAACAGAACCGTGTAAATGGAAGTGGGCTTCGTCAGACCACAGAATGTTCCATGGCCATTGGTTGTCCACTTCCATCCGGGCAAGAAATCGTAGTGCAAAAATTTCACGTGATTCCAGGTCTGCAGGTAGCAATTGCTGCACATGAGTGATCTTATACGGGTAACAGTGCAAGATGTTTCGTAAGACTTTACGCACCGTGCTGATCGGCATATCCAGCATTCGGCTCATTCCCCGTGCACTGCTGATTCCAGAGTCACTGCCCGTCTGTTCTTGTAATGCTGTAGCCACATCTTCCACTGCCGCAGCCGAAACTGGTTTCCTTCCTCTACCCAGTTTCACGTCAAATGAACCGGTCTCTTCGAATTTAGCAATCATTTTTCTCAGTCCATTTGGGGTTATAGGACCCATTTTTAGGGATTTTAGTGTCCGAAACCTCCTTATAGCTGTAAGTGCACACTCATCGTTCTTATAAAAAAGCTTCAAAAGCAGAGCGCGATCCTTCATAGTCAGAGTCATGATGAAGCATTCAAGCACAAAGATCTGGTTTTCTGCCTTTTTATTGCAGCTATGTCAGCGGTGCACATTAGTCCAGGCAACGAAGGCTGAAAAAAGGGTCTAGAGGGAAAGTTTTGGAACACAATTTTTGACTTCATAACTTTGTTTAGACTAGTTAGGAGGTAAACATATCAAAAGTCCCCGCCCCTAGCCCCTGTGCTAAAGGGGGGAGGGGGGGTTGAATGTCCCATTTTTCGGTTTTTCGCTTATATCTCGAAAACTATGAGTTCTAGCTATATAATTGTAATACACAAAATGAAAGCTGATTAAATTTGCTACAAGCTGCACCCCTCAAGTGTTTTAATATCTTGTATAGTTTTTGAGATATCCGCTCTTGAAAATCAGTAATTTTGGAGAAAACACTTCTCCCCCCACATTTTCCCTCTTTTTTGACCGGATAACTCTTCAATAATGCACCGAAACACTAAATTTTGGCCCTAGATTGGTAGAGAATTTAATTCTTTTCAATAATATATCTTATTTTATTATTTTATCTATTTTCCTTCAAATTTCAAAGCGGTTTCAGTGTTGAGTGAAGATTGTACTGAAAGTCCCATAGAGCTAATGCATAAGTTTTGAAATCGCAACTTTTGGAAAACAATTTATTTGCCATGTTATTCCATTTTCACAAGGTATTAGAATCATCATAACATCAATTTAACACAAAATTGAAAAGAAAATAACATCCGGTTATTTAATTATTAATTAATAAAGTGTTAAAATAGTGGCGCCATCTGCTGTATATGTTTGAAATTTTAAAACTTCAAAAATATATAATTAAAAAACTAGATAATATTTTTGTTTCAAATTTGTTTCATTTCGATGCTATGTTGATTCCCGTACCTGGATAAAAAGGGCTAACATGGCAAAGCAATACATCTGTGGAAGTTGTTATTCCAAAACTAATGCATTAGCTCTATCGGACTGACAACCCCTCTTATGTACACTTATTCTATACTGAACGTCTAAATAACACTGATACTCATTTTGTAGGCACGTTGTTACTTTAATATTTTATCTATTTTATTTCATTCGTCAAACACCAGTGGGAAAACTGTCAGATGCTATTCATGTTCTTCATCTTCGGAGTCAATTTGAGGGACCCCATTGATGCTGTTCCAATGATAAGTTTGGCATGCTCTAGGACCTTTGAGGCTTGCTATTCTTGCTGCTACACTTGAGCTGGCACAATCTTTCTTACATCATCCGAACATAATTTTCAGAACAACGTCAGGTGCTGCTGCTAACTCACTGTGCACTGGGACCAGCAGAAGAGCTATCGACTCAAGAAGTCGCAGTCGGTTGATATCCTTTTCACTGAAGACACCAAGATAAACGTCAAACAAGATGATTTTCTGTCGAACAATTTAAATAAAATGGTCTCATCAACATACTTAAGGTGTAGCTTGAGGACAATTGAATGTAGGAACCTTCGAGCAGAAAGGGATGTGGACGTTCTGATAGTGGATACGGCATACGGCTGTGATAATGTCGGAAATGACACAGATACTTGTTTTGCAGGCACGTTGTTATATTTCAATATTTTGTGTCGACCTTAGAGTCCTCTTGAAGGCTACAGCTGATGTGCATAAGGACATCGGTTTCATAAAGCCTGGACGTGGGAGAAAGGATTTTTTATTCTCATCCCAAGAGTTACAGCAACTGGGTTGACGTGCTATTTTTGCAAACACAATAGCTGGATGCGACACTACATCTTTCATATTTCGAAAAAGCGGGATCGCATTTGTGAAGTTGTGTACGAAGTCGTCAGAAGTCCAGAAAGCAGCAGCGGTCTTTTCATACCCTTCCTTAACCACATATCAGGTACAAAAGGCAGGCAATACCTGCATCTTGAGGTGTTATGGGGTTCCAACGAAAGAGGCCTTCACCAATGCCACAGATATAATTTACTCTTGAAATCCGGAGCCGCCATCAAGGCTGATATATCGTCTTCTTCCCACCGAGGAAGCAGTAAAACAGTATTTCCTCTGAATATCACACCAAGATGAGCTGTGGCTGGGAAATGACCTGCCTCCTCTTGTGTATGATTGGAATATTGAGAATAACTGCCTGATGGTCAAAGTGCACAGTGAGTTAGCAGCAGCACCTATCGATGTTCTGAAAATTATGTTCGGATGATGTAAGAAAGACTGTGCCAGCTCAAGTGTAGCAGCAAAAATAGCAAGCCTCAAAGGTCCTAGAGCATGCCAAACTTACCATTGGAACAGCATCAATGGGGTCCCTCAAATTGACTCCGAAGATGAAGAACATGAATAGCATCTGACAGTTTTCCCACTGGTGTTTGACGAATGAAATAAAATAGATAAAATATTAAAGTAACAACGTGCCTACAAAATGAGTATCAGTGTTATTTAGACGTTCAGTATAGAATAAGTGTACAAGAGGGGTTGTCAGTCCGATAGAGCTAATGCATTAGTTTTGGAATAACAACTTCCACAGATGTATTGCTTTGCCATGTTAGCCCTTTTTATCCAGGTACGGGAATCAACATAACATCGAAGTGAAACAAATTTGAAACAAAAATATTATCTAGTTATTTAATTATATATTTTTGAAGTTTTAAAATTTCAAACATATACAGCAGATGGCGCCACTATTTTAAAACTTTATTAATTAATAATTAAATAACCGGATGTTATTTTCTTTTCAATTTTGTGTTAAATTGATGTTATGATGATTCTAATACCTTGTGAAAATGGAATAACATGGCAAATAAATTGTTTTCCAATAGTTGCGATTTCAAAACTTATGCATTAGCTCTATGGGACTTTCAGTACAATCTTCACTCAACACTGAAACCGCTTTAAAATTTGAAGGAAAATAGATAAAATAGTAAAATAAGATATATTATTGAAAAGAATTGAATTCTCTACCAATCTAGGGCCAAAATTTAGTGTTTCGGTGCATTATTGAAGAGTTATCCGGTCAAAAAAGAGGGAAAATGTGGGGGGAGAAGTGTTTTCTCCAAAATTACTGATTTTCAAGAGCGGATATCTCAAAAACTATACAAGATATTAAAACACTTGAGGGGTGCAGCTTGTAGCAAATTTAATCAGCTTTCATTTTGTGTATTACAATTATATAGCTAGAACTCATAGTTTTCGAGATATAAGCGAAAAACCGAAAAATGGGACATTCAACCCCCCCTCCCCCCTTTAGCACAGGGGCTAGGGGCGGGGACTTTTGATATGTTTACCTCCTAACTAGTCTAAACAAAGTTATGAAGTCAAAAATTGTGTTCCAAAACTTTCCCTCTAGAACTCTTCGTTGCCTGGACTACATGTGCTATATTAGTAATTTGCATATCTCCAGACAATGCAAACCTTTAAAGCGCCACCTATCGGCAAATTTTGGAACTATTTTTTTCCTTTGCCAAACAAAATTCCATGGCCTCACGATTGCTCTGCTAAAATTTCAGGTCATTCTGACGAGTAGTTTTAAAATTATCGATTTTTGAAATCGTAACTTTAATTATAATCACCCTGTATGTAACGTGTCTCTATGGTCGTATCTGTGTATTTACTTGTGTTAAAAAGCGACTAACGTCTTCGGGGCACTGGCATTTCCATGGGCAAAACAGTAACATTTTACTCCTCAACTATTGCAAGGTATTTTAAGAAAACCTTTAGGTTTGTTTAAAATACCTCATTGAAAGGTATTTTGGAAAACCTTTTTGGTTTATTTAAAATACCTCATTAAAAGGTATTTTAGGAAAACCTTTGAGGTTTTTCATCAGAGGTATATTTTAGGTATTTTCGAGGTATTGGATTGAGGTATTTTCAGCTACTAAATGGTGCAGGAAAAAACCTCTGATGTATTAAAAAAAACCTCTGTTGAAGGTTTCTAAATAATACCTCTATGTATTTGTGAGATACCTTCAGCAGAGGTTTTTTTCTAATACATCAGAGGTTTTTTTCTGCACCATTTAGTAGCTGAAAATACCTCAACTCAATACCTCTAAAATACCTCCAAAATACCTATGAAGAGAAACCTTATAAATACCTTAAAAATACCTCAGAATTTTAGTAAGGGGACTGCTTAAATTAAGTTTAATGATTTTATTATCATTAATTTATTGTGGGTAGGTCAGAGAAATAGCGACTACAGATCATTTCTGATTTAAACAGATTGCATAAATACTTTTTGCCGTCTGCCCTTTTTCTTTTGAAAAATTTGTGTTTTAAGATTCTAAAAAAAATCGGCCAGATCACAACTAAACCCTTTGTCGATGTAACTGACATAACAACGTAGTTTTATAATAAAAAATATATCTCAATAATTGAATAAAAAACATTCTTCTCCTTTTATTGCCTATAACGGCATCAAACCATCCGACACAAAAAACAAAAACAATCGAAGATGCAGTTCTAAGTCAATTCCATATCTGGTCTTTAAACTGGATCATCATAAAAAAAAGAATGACCCAAATGGACAATCGACAAGACATTCAGTCGGTCAAACCCAACCTAAATAAAAATAAAAGTTTCGAAGGGATCCCGATTTGTAAACTCTAAATGACCAGAAAGGAAGGTAGAATCTATCTCCAGTATATTCTTTATAAACTTGGTTATCTGTGCCACCTAAATGGCTGGCGAAGCTTTTTGGTAATGGCAAGGTTCTGTGGAGCGTGCCGGCTTACATTCATGTAGATAAGACGGAACCGAAAAGAGGTCGAATCAGAGAAAGCAAAAAAGAAATAATTCGCCCGTCGCGCGGTTTTATCAGAGTTAAAATCAGAGAAAAAGTCTAAATCCGTGGGGCCAAATGGCACCAAAATCGGCGGCTTCGCTCCAAAAGATTGCTAGAGTGCTTTCCTTCATTTATATTGCTTGCCAAAAGGGTGGGTTACAAAGGGAACGAGGATTGTTTGAAGCCCGCCTTAAAAGCGGTTGGTGTCTCGCCGATTGCATCCAAATAGCCACTAAGATAGTATTTGGGGAATGAGACTGCCTTTCTATGGGTTTGGTGTCTTTTTCATGCCTTACACTCTCTTTGGGATTTCTATTTTCAAATTATTTTGTTATCCTTCTCAGCCACTCTAATTTAAAATAAGCGAGTACGGGATGCGACTTTATTTTCAATGGACGAAACTCTTTTGCAACTCGTGCTCCCTTACTAAAATTTAAGGTATTTTAGAGGTTTTTTGGAGGTTTAAACTAGGTATTCATGGTATTAAAAGGTATTTTTGAGGTTTTCAGTAATAATACCTCCTGGAATAATACCTGACCGAAGGTATTTTAAGGTTTTATTTTCAAATACCTAGAGAAACCTCTAAAGTTTTAGGTATTTTACAAGTTTCGCGAGGTTTCTAATAAAAACCTATGGTATTTTAAGGTATGCAGATAAATACCTCCTGAGTACTACAGGTATTTTGAGGTTTTATTTTTTAAAACCTATATACCTCGGAATCATTTGGTATTCATATAGTTTATATAGGTTTCTAATAAATACCTATGGTATTTTAAGGTATTAAAATTAATACCTCCTGAATACTTCAGGTATTTTGAGGTTTTATTTTTTAAAACCTATATGCCTCGGAATCATTTGGTATTTATATAGTTTAGCGAGGTTTCTAATAAATACTTATGGTATTTTAAGGTTTATAGATGAATACCTCCTGAATACTACAGGTATTTTGAGGTTTTATTTTTTAGAACTTGTAAACCTCGGAATCATTTGGTATTCATATAGTTTAGCGAGGTTTCTAATAAATACGTATGGCATTTTAAGGTATTCAGAGGAATACCTCTTTAATACTACATGTATTTTGAGGTTTTATTTAAGTATTCTAAAAAATATATTTATAATTGCGTGAAAAAAATCCGACTTTTACATTATAATTTCAATATCAGACGCGTGAAAAAAGTTAGACTTTTTGAAACAGTGAAAAAAAGTACTTTTTGTCACCCAATAAAGCAGTGAATAAAAAGCTTTTTTCACTATTTTCATAAGATGCCAACATTTCAAGCTAAAATTTCTATCTCATAATATTAATAAAATCCAGATATTTTTATCGATCTGCTTTTTTTTTAAGATAGTAATGCGCGTGAAATATTTTTGAACCAATGATTTTTTTTCACACAATTATAAAAAATATTGTATGAACCACGTGCGAAAAGTAAACTTTTTAAAACACATGTCATTATTTCACGAGCGAGTTAATCCACTAGTTTTCAAAACTGTTACTTTTCACACTTGTTGCATTAATAACTATTGTAGGGATAGCATGGTATTATTGAAGCACGTACTATTTTTTAAAACTATTATCGAAGTCATTGCGAAGATTTTTTTTTTAGAAACTATAGTTTTATGAACATAATTTTGGTAGAAACTTTATGTGAATGCAAATTAATTTCTATTTAAAAGCTATTTCACATGCATACAAATAATATGTTACATATTTTATGGCCCTAATATCCATACTTACAACTCTAATAATGCAATTGAGTGAAAGTTATAAGATTCTTACTGGCTAATTAAGTATCATTTACAATAGAATTTAAAAGCAACTATGCAATATTTTGTGGTTCAAATGTATTAAAGATAAAGTATCTCCCATTTTTTTCATTATTTTTAAATACATATATCTTGGGCTCTTGGTCTTTTATTCTATTCATTTTTAGTGGGAACCAAAGGATATTACTCAAAATTTAATATGGATGCTATCAAACAATTTTGCATGAGATTTAAACATTTTTAATAAGATACAATCAAATACTCTTATTAAGAAAAATTTATAACTGTTTAAGCTATTTATATATTTTCTAAAAACATCTTTTCAAAGTTCCTTAAAAGTATAGAAGAAAAGTTTGAAAACACAAAGTTTTATAAAAAATTACTATTATTTAATTTCTAATGGGAAAACGTTGGGCTCTGTTTTTAAATAACGACAAAAAAATACCTCTCTGATGACATGCACCTACGAAAACTTACAAAAAATAAAAAAGAATGTCATTTACATAATTAAAAAGTATAATTTTTAAAATATTAATTAGTTATAATTATAGCAAAATTGTAGTAATTATTAATAATCTATAGATGGCAGCACTAACGAGTAAGAACTTAAAAAAAGGGTTTTAATCATAACTAATTAATATCTTTAAAATGTATTACATATTTTAATGGTAAAATAACTCTCTTCTGTATTTTTTAGTAAGCTTTAGTGAGTACAGGTCGTATACTTTATTTAAAAGCATGTGCAACCCTTAAATGCCTAACACTAATATACAATACCATCTCAGCATGGTGTAGTGGTTAGAGCGTCTGAATCCCAGCTTGTGAGTCCTCGGTTCGATTCCCGGTAAGTAAAATCATCTATTGTTGTCTTGTTCATATATATAACGTGTCTCTATGGTCGTATCTGTGTATTTACTTGTGTCAAAAGGCGACTAACGTCTTCGGGGCACTGGCATTCCATGGGCAAGACAATAACATTTTACTCCTCAACTACTGCAAGGTATTTTAAGAAAACCTTTAGATTTGTTTAAAATACCTCATTGAAAGGTATTTGGAAAACCGTTTTGGTTTATTTAAAATACCTCATTAAAAGGTATTTTAGGAAAACCTTTGAGGTTTTTCATCAGAGGTATATTTTAGGTATTTTCGAGGTATTGGATTGAGGTATTTTCAGCTACTAAATGGTGCAGGAAAAAACCTCTGATGTATTAAAAAAAAACCTCTGTTGAAGGTTTCTAAAAAATACCTCTATGTATTTGTGAGATACCTTCAACAGAGGTTTTTTTCTAATACATCAGAGGTTTTTTTCTGCACCATTTAGTAGCTGAAAATACCTCAACTCAATACCTCTAAAATACCTCCAAAATACCTATGAAGAGAAACCTTATAAATACCTTAAAAATACCTCAGAATTTTAGTTACGGTCAAAATGATTTACTAATTGAATTTTATGTTCGCGAACTGTTAAATCTGGTCATCCAAAATGCTGCGCGAAGTTCTCCCATAAATCTATGCGCACTATACGATAATTTGGAGTCTCAGATTCGTGCACTAGAGACTCTTGGCGTAACAACGGACAAAAGCGCTGCTCTTCTTCACCCGTTAGTTGAGTCATGTTTGCCCGAAGATATACTTAGAGCATGGCAAAGACAAAGAGGTCCAGATTTCAACCACAATGGTGATCCACAAGAAAGGCTTAATGGTTTGCTAAAATTCCTAAAATCTGAAGTGGAATCCGAGGAAAGGATTTGTTTAGCGATGCAAGGTTTTGGCTTGAACCAGAAGAAAGAAAACAATTGCTTCAAAGGTAAAAAATTTGATCAGAGGGTAAAAAAGAATAACACGCCAACAGCTTCCGGACTTTTCACGACTTCTCATACTCAGGAAACGAAAAAGATGTGTGTTTTCTGTGATAAAGCTCATTCGAGTGCAGACTGTTTTTCCGCACAAAAGATGAGTTTATCGGAAAAACAAAGAATTCTAAGGGAAAAGAATTGTTGTTTTGCCTGCCTGGCACCTGGTCACCCTGTCCGAAGATGTCGAGCATTTCTGAGGTGTTGTATTTGTGGGAAAAAACATGTACCCTTGATGTGTGAAACAAATGAAGCAAGAAAAATTGAAGAAAAGAAGACAGACGAAAATGAAGTCGTTGACGAAGTTAACATGGCAAACATAAGTACCGGTCCTAGAGTGTTCTTACAAACTCTGAAATGCAAGCTTATTTCAGATAAAAAGGAAGTTGTCGTGCGAATAGTTCTGGACACCGGCTCTCAAAATTCTTATATTGTGAAAAATCTCGCCGAAGACATGGGATACACACCAGTGAAGAAAGAGACTCTGATACACTCTCTCTTTTGCGGAGTTAAAACCGGAGAATTTGCTCATACAGGCTACAGAATCAGGTTGAGAAATATGAAGAACAACTTCACGTGCAACTTTGAAGCATTAGATCAAGCTACAATCTGCAATGATATCTCACCTGTGAATTCGGGTCCATGGATAAAAGAGCTTCAGAATATGGATATATCTTTAAGTGATGTTGGAGAAAAGCCACAACCCGTACAAGTTCTTATAGGGGCTGACATTTTTGGAAAGATTTTGACCGGCCAACGAAGAGTCTTGTCAAGCGGATTGGTAGCCATTGAGACTTTACTTGGTTGGACTCTCTTAGGAAAGTTCCTGAAAATGAAGCAACCTCAAGCAATGCTATGCTGGTGACATCACTTTTCGTCAAGGAGTTTGACATTTCAGACTATTGGAAACTCGATTCCATAGGGATCCAGGATCCTATTGAAAAGCTTTCTAAGAGAGAGCAAGAAGATTTGACTAAAGAACAATTCCTTCAAACTATTAGGTACAATGAGGATAATCGTTATGAAGTTCACTTGCCTTGGTTGGATAACAGTGTGCCATTAGCTGATAATCTCGAACAGGCTAAAAGAAGATTAGAAACTACGACCAAGAAGCTGTTTCAAGAAAATTTATATGACGGCTATGAGCAAATATTTTCAGATTGGCTTCGTGGAGGGATTATCGAAGAAGTACCTATTGAAGAAATTTCTTTGCCTGCAAATTATCTCCCACATAGACCTGTTATCAAAGCTAGTAAGACTACGCCTATACGACCGGTTTTTGATGCCTCTGCTAGAGTAAAGGGTTATCCTTCGCTAAATGACTCTCTGCATAGTGGTCCGAACTTGATTGAGCTCATACCTGATATTTTATTGCGGTTTAGAGAGAAAAAGATTGGCGTGATTGCAGATATAAAGGAGGCTTTTCTGCAAATCAGTCTTAGTAGAGAAGACAGAGATTACTTAAGATTTCTATGGTGGGCAGATAAATCTTGCGAAAATTATAAGTTTTTCCGCCATGCCAGAGTAGTTTTTGGTGTTCGCAGCAGTCCGTTCTTATTAGGAGCTGTATTGAAGTATCACATTGAGCAAAATGTCGCTGTTGACCCTTTTGTAACTCAGTGTCTTTTGAAGAGTTTTTATGTGGATAATCTTGTAACTAGTGTCCATAATGAAGTAGAGCTGAAGCGATTGATACATGTTTCTAATGATCTACTGAAGACAGGTGGTTTCATTCTAAGAGATTGGGAGCATTCAACTACAGAAACCGGAGCCTCTAATAAAACGGAATTGTTAGGTCTTCAATGGGATAAAACTGAAGACAGTTTCTCGCTCAACGTCTGCTGGTTGGAAACAGTAAATGTTGATAGCGTCACTAAACGTACTATGTTGTCATTAGCTCACAAAGTGTTCGACCCATTCGGATTCGCTTCTCCAGTAATGCTCTGCCCCAAGCTCATGCTTCAAAAAGCCTGGAAATTATCCTTCGGATGGGACGAAGAAATCACCGGACCCCTTCGAGAAGAATTTATACTTTGGTTTGAGGATCTTAGAGAATTGGAGAAGGTTATCATTCCCCGCTGGATAAACGTTACTTCGGAAGATCTCGGAAGCTTCTGCATTCATACCTTTTGCGACGCAAGCAAGGACGCTTATGCCGCCGTTGTTTATCTTGTACAAGAAGATTGCAAAAAAGTGCATTTTTTAACCTCGAGATCCCGTATATCCCCTTCAAAAGTCGCAACAATACCTAGATTGGAGCTTCTTGCGGCACTGATCGGAGCAAGGTTAACGAAATCTGTGTTAGATGCCTTTGGCTGGACCGACGTTAAATGTTTCTATTGGAGTGATTCTAAAACAGTTCTTACCTGGATCTCGAAGCAAGAAAATTGGTCAATTTTCGTGAATAATCGGGTTCAGGAGATTCGTAAGATCTCTGTAGCTTCTTCATGGCGTCATATATCTGGAGCTGAAAACCCTGCAGACTTGCCCTCCCGAGGATGTAAAGCAAGTGCTTTAGTGAAAAGTAGATGGTGGGAGGGGCCAAAATGGTTAGGCTCTTATGAAGACAAAGAAGCGCACATTGATTTTGAGCTTGATGAAAAGGAAATACTAAATGAAATGAAGAAAAGCTCAGTTCCGGCCTTGGTTTCCATTAAGCAAAATTCGTCTACCGGATGGTTTTATGAGCGTTTCTCGAAATACCAATCGATTGTCGAATTAGTGGGTTGGATTTTGAGATTTGTTACAAACTGTCGACCAGGCGCGCAGCCAGGAATTTTTCAAGGAGGGGGCTCAATACTTCAGAAGGGCACTTTTACACAAATTCGTGGGGGCCTAGGATCTGGGGGGGGGGGATCCGGAAATTTTTTAAATGCTATAATCTTCCAAAATACTATTTTTTAATACATGTAACATGTAATCATACTAAATTTATACGAGACTGCTGGGAAAAACCCTTAAGACCGTGAGTGGTTAATAAAAATTCCCAAAAGGAAATTAAAATTACTGGAATTCTGATAATTGGCACGAAAATAGTTCTTTACAATGGAATTGGAACTCCAGGGAAAATTATCAAAAAACCAAAACAAAATTTAAATTTGTGAAAGGGGGTCAAAATGAGTGAAATGTTTTAAAACAATTCTATGATATCTGTGTTGTTTTTTGACATACGATTAAGAAATTTCAAACAGCGATTCTTTAAAATTTGCCATTTCCGTCAATCGTTGAAAACAAACCCTCATCCAAAAAGATACATTTAAATTCAAAAGCACAAAAGCATGTTTCAAGTTTCAAATAAAATATATTATAAAAGTAACTAATAAATTCATCTAATTGTTTGCCTGAAAGTGATTGATTTTGTGGGCTTCCAAATAAAAATGTGATATAATGCCAGGAACACAAAGTTTCAATGTACTAAAATTTTGAGGAAGTAACATCCTACCTTCAAATCTCCTCTCCAGCTACTTATTATTTGTCGATATACGGAATAAATAAAGATATTTTATAAATTATAATTCATGATTTGGCAGTTTCAGCAGGTTCGATTTCTCTAAATTTTTGCATTTTGGCCATTCGGAGAACATTAACTTCAAAATCGTGTTTTAAACTGAGCGCTTCTGCCTTTTAAAAGATAGGCGAAAAGTGTTCTAATGCCTTTCCACACATGAATAAAAAAACACGCTTAAAAATTTTCGCTAATTCTATAGTCTGAATAAGTTACTTTTAGTTGTAAAAACTTAGAAACAAGCAAAAGCAACTTTTGAAAGCCGTATTATGTTTAATGTTTACTCAGTCGGTTGCATGCCAGGGCCCGACTTACAACTTTTGTGGCCCAGGGCACAAGTGAATTTAAGAATCGTACATTGAAGACAACGTACATTGATATGAATATCTATGTACGTGAATTTTTTCGTTTCAAATTTATAAAAGTGTATAACCTTTAACAATTACCTTAGATACTAGTGTACATACTGCTTAGATTTGATATTTTTGTAATATTTTTTTAATGCATACTTAAGATAAGATATAAGAAACCTATCATATTGTCATATCATGCATACCAGATCATTTTTTACATACATACATAATTATTTTATTTACGTTACCCAGGCATAATTAAAAAAAGTTACATAATTACTATAGTGGCTCGCTTTTGAAAAATCAATGGCACTGGGTTCAATTGCATTATATTTATTAGTAATTTTCTTCTGGCAACAAATTTGGGCGCATATTTCTCTCAATGCCATTCTTTTTAAAGCAAATTTTGGGGCCCCATTGAAGTGGGGCCCTGGGCACTGCCCCGTTTACTCTTCCAGAAATCGAGCTATTTGTAGGACAATTCGTATCAACTAATTTATTTTGGAAAGTGATTATGAGCTACAATTTTATTGGTTCCGTTTTTCTGGAATATTCTGCAAATTGGCTTTTTTTTTGCGTTTAAATGCATTTTTGAAGATTTTTTTTTAAATTACACAATTTGGGCAAATTAATTTATACGAAAGGGCACTTTGTCGCAGTCAGAGGGGGGCTCGAGCCCCCCGAGCCCCCTCCCTGGCTGCGCGCCTGCTGTCGACGCAATGCTCAGCACAGGAAGAAAGGATCTCTGGACACCGAATAATATAGAGAAGCTGAGAAAAAAGTAATAAAATTGATCCAAGCGGAAACTCTTATCAACGAACATGACGAAAAGCTCAAATCGCTGAATGCGTATAAGGATGCTGACGGCATAATACGACTGAAAACGAAAATTGTTCTGATGGAAGATACAGAGGAATTTAGAGAACCAGCTATTCTCCCATCCAATCACGAAGTTGTCAAGAGGTTAATACTTTCCCATCACATCGAAAATAGTCATGCCGGAACTCAAATTCTTCTGAATATCTTGAGAGAGCATTTTTGGATATTGAATGGAAGAAAAACAGTGAGATCAGCTCTCTCAGGATGTATTCCGCGCAAAAGATTTTCCTCTAAAGGTTGTGAAGCTGTATCTGCTCCGTTGCACGATGATCGAGTACGTCAAGCCAATGCGTTCGAGATTTGTGGAACTGATTTAGCGGGCCCTCTATTTCTGAAGGACGGAAAGAAGGCTTGGGTGTGTATCTTTACGTGCGCCGTGTATAGAGCAGTTCACTTAGAGCTTGTGACATCACTTTCAACCGAAAGCTTTATGTTAGCTCTAAGAAGATTTATAGCCCGGAGAGGCAGGTGTGAAACAATATATTGTGATAATGGAACTAATTTTGTCGGGGCTTCCAACTTGCTTAAAAATTTAGACTGGAACCGCATCTGCAGTGATAATGTTCTTCGTCCAATTAAATGGAAGTTTATTCCCCCTTCTTCACCCTGGTGGGGAGGATGGTGGGAGCGGCTCATCAGTGTGCTTAAAGGTCTTCTGAGAAGAATACTAGGAAGAACAAGTCTAACACATGAAGAATTAATAACTGTTCTTTGTGATTGCGAATCTGTAATAAACTCTCGCCCCTTAACCTACATAGACGAATGTGACTCAGAACTTGTCCCTCTTACACCTGCCATGTTTCTTCAGGATATCAAGCTATCGGGGGTTCCTGACTGTGATACTGCTGATCATAGAAGTCTCAACAAGCGCGTCAAGTACAGAGTAGCTTTGCAGGAAAACCTTCGAAAAAGGTTTCGGTCTGAATATCTTGGATCATTGATACGCAGGTGTGAAAAAAGTAAAACCTCGAAGATAAATGTGAGGGACATTGTGCTCATAAAAAGTGATAACACCAATCGCATCGACTGGCCTCTGGGAAAAGTAACAGAAGTTCTACCTGGAAAAGATGGAGTTTGTCGGCTCTTCAAACTCAAAACGTCGCGTGGAGATATTCTGCGTCCCATTCAGCGCGTCTACCCTTTGGAAATTTCTTCGAGCGATTCATCATTTCCACTGGATGAAGAAGCGTTACGTACGAAAATAGTCTCTACCAAGAAAACTGATCTGAAGTGCTCCAGCAAGGACAAGAAAAGTCGGACTGTAAAAATCCCTAAGAGCCTAGATCTTTAGTGTGAAGTTGAGTCGTGGAACTTCCACTACTCAAGGTGGGAGGATGTGAGATCGTCTGAAAATATTTATTTATTTCTAGCACGAACAATTAAAATATATTTTATATCTTTTGGCGAAAACGGTTGCCATGGAGACTATGTGTTTATTTTTCGAAGAAGTGACATTCCATGAAAGAATTTTGTGTGAGAAGCTGCTTTTTATTTACTTTAAAAATATTTTATGCTTGGTGAACCTGTGGTTCAAGTGTTAAAATTAGTAAAATTAGTTTATAAAGCGACGTTGTATAAGTAGGCAGTAATAAAAGTTATTTTTGTTAAGTAAGGACTGAAATTCTATTGAGAACTCTTCACAATTATATTAACACCGATTTCGATGTCACTTAGTACCTACTATAGTACTGGGAAAATGACATGGCTAAGATTCAAATAAAAAATTCTCAACAAAATTTTCAATTAATAACCTAATAATTTTACTGACAGTAACATTCAACCATAAAGTATTATCTCCAGAAAAAAAATCTAAATTTTGTATGCTTTTCGAAGTTATTATTCTCTTTTGAAATCGTAGGGGATACAAAACTGTAGTGTTGCCATTGATGTTAAACCTGGTATTATTATTATTAAGTTCTATTTTTGTTCTATTTTTTTTAGTAATTTTAACCTTTTGAAATGTATTAATCATTTACGCATAATGTTCCTATTTCGAAAATGTGTATATTTTTTTTAAAGTTTTTATTTATAGTCAAATTGGCATTTGGGAAGAGTGATGTTATGGAGTAAATTCAGAATAAATAGAACAATTTAACATGAGAGTGAAGAAAATAACCTAATTATTGGCTTAAATGGTTTATTAGTTGAAAATTGTACGTGTGCATGCTGCGGTAAGATCGAGGCTCGCCATCTTCAGCAATATTCACCTTCAAGCTGACAGTGAACGCGATGGCTAGAAGTTGTGTAACATGATATCCGGAAAAGAGGGGTGGGCGGGGGAATGTGCGTGGGGTTACACTGGATTCACTGGTTACACTGGCTTCAATGCTGTCTTCGACAGCTATTCGGATTTGCCTTTGGATTTCCAAACTCCCCCTAAGTTTTTTTCGGTGAAGTTGGCAAAAAATTGGCGAGTGATTCTATAATCACGTTCGATTGTACAGGGTGAGGCAAACATAACCGGCCCCGAGATGGAGATTAGAATACGACAGAAATGTTGCCAAGTCTAAAACCAATACAAAAACAGGCTTACTTACTGAAGCTATTGATCGCTTCAATATTAAGGGGTCTAAGGAGTCTTAAAAATGTGCAAAGAAGGAACTACAAAGCATAGTTTGATCTTTCATGTAATTTTTTAACTACTCAATATACAAGTATAATTTTTTTATATGTAGTTCTACAAGATTTATTTAATATGAAACAAATTTTAAAATTTATGAAACTTTAACCAAAACTAAAATAAGTGATATTAAACATAAAGCTATTTGAACACATTGTGATTAGGCTTGCGCGGCAAATTGTGAGGTCAAAATTGAAGACATGACCAAGAAAATGACTTTATATTGTACAAATATGTACAAACAAAGACTTATACCTAAATTCTCAGCTCAATTTTAATTAGAATTTATTTTAAGAACTTTTTTCTAAAAAAATTTATAAAAATTTTTGAATTTTGATTTAAAAAAATTTAAAAAATTATTTCTAATTAAAATTGAGCTGAGAATTTAGGTATAAGTTCTAGTTTGTACATATTTGTACAATATAAAGTCATTTTCTTGGTCATGTCTTCAATTTTGACCTCACAATTTGCCGCGCAAGCCTAATCACAATGCGTTCAAATAGCTTTATGTTTAATATCACTTATTTTAGTTTTGGCTAAAGTTTCATAAATTTTAAAATTTGTTTCATATTAAATAAATCTTGTAGAATTACATATAAAAAAATTATACTTGTATATTGAGTAGTTAAAAAATTACATGAAAGATCAAACTGTGCTTTGTAGTTCCTTCTTTGCACATTTTTAAGACTCCTTAGACCCCTTAAGCCCAAGCAAACGCTTGGCGACTTATTTGCCGGCAACTACGCTACGCTTTCAAGGGGTCATAGGAGTCTCAAAAATGTGCAAAGAAGGTACTACAAAGCATAGTTTGATCTTTCATGTAATTTTTTAACTACTCAATATATAAGTATATTTTTTTACATGTAATTCTACAAGATTTATTTATTATTAAACAAATTTTAAAATTTATGAAACTTTTAGCCAAAACTAAAATAAATGATATTAAACATAAAGCTATTTGAACACATTGGGATTAGGCTTGCGCGGCAAATTTTGAGATCAAAATTGAAAAAATGACCAAGAAAATGACTTTATATAGTACAAATAAGTACAAACTAGGACTTATACCTAAATTCTCAGCTCAATTTTAATTAGAAATTATTTTAAGAACTTTTTTCTTAAAAAATTAATAAAAATTTTTAAATTTTGATTTTAATTTTTTTTAAAAATAATTTCTAATTAAAATTGAGATGAGAATTTAGGTATAAGTCTTTGTTTAGTTGTTTGAGTAGTTAAAAAATTACATGAAAGATCAAACTATGCTTTGTAGTACCTTCTTTGCACATTTTTAAGACTCCTATGATCCCTTAAAAGCTAGTTGAAATGGAATATAAACAAGTTTAGTAGAGCTGATCAAGATTTAGTGATTATTTGATTGTTTCGGTAGTTATTTATCCTAGAGAATCGGACCTTTTTGTATTTGGTAATACAAAACATTCTAAATTGATTGCAAGACAATAAATTTGCATTATGGGACGTCTTCATACAATACGAACTAAGATCTGAACTCGCCACTAGTCTATGAGTAGCTCTAATGTGAAGCTAATCCGATCCAACCAATGCAAAAACAGGTTTCAGGCGGCTTCAAGAGTTTTTCTCGCCAAGCATTT
Source organism: Hylyphantes graminicola (assembly GCA_023701765.1). Taxonomy (NCBI): domain Eukaryota; kingdom Metazoa; phylum Arthropoda; class Arachnida; order Araneae; family Linyphiidae; genus Hylyphantes; species Hylyphantes graminicola. The sequence goes on along the minus strand of CM043116.1, from coordinate 62,886,465 downwards.
CAACGTATTCCCATCTCTAGCTCGGGGCCGGTTATGTTTGCCTCACCCTGTATTTATTGTTTGAAAATCAGAATCAGCAAATATTATGGATGAAAAAAAATTGATTGCTGCTTGCGCTTTACATATGGAAAGCATAGATAATTAATAAAGAAAAACTCATAAAATTCAATTTAAAGTTTTTACTATATTATTTTTTACGATGTAGGATCTCCTAAAAAAGTTAAAACCCGCCAAGATGGCTGCTTTTTACCATACGGTAACCCTTTCCTTTGAAGTCGCCGAAAAAATCCAAACTTGGTGGGCTCCACGGGCGGCGGCAGCGGTGGGGCTAGGGGTGCTCAAGCAAGGCTAGCCCCCCCCCCCCCCCCATCGAGGAAATTTTAAATTTCGTCGGGGTAAAACTAACTTACGATACTAACTTACGACTATCTGAAAAATTTGGGTCGAAAAAAAAAACCTTTTCAACGGACAACTGTTTCAACAACACTGTTTCGCATTTTCCAAAACTATCATTTCAAGTCGTGGTTCGTACCCTTCTTCAATTGACCTTGAGTGCATACCCCTAAGCGGCGGATTGTAACTTCTCTTTTATCGTCCCACCACCCCGGGTACCTGTGGAAACCCTCTAAACGCTGGGAAAACAAAACCCCACTACTGACAAATTTATGGGTTCGGGGAACTTTTCGTGGGGGGTGCATAGCCTCCTTCGCAAAAGGGTTCATTACCACTAAGAGATTTCTTCCGAACGGATTTACTTTGTGCACTTTTAAGGGGTCACAGGAGTCTTAAAAATGTGCAAAAAAGATACTATAAAGCATAGTTTGATCTTTCATGTCATTTTTTAACTACTCAATAAATGAGTATAATTTTTTTATTTGTAATTCTACAGGATTTATTTATTTTAAAACAAGTTTTAAAATTTATGAAACTTAAGCCAAAACTAAAATAAATGATATTAAACATGAAGCGATTTGAACACATTGTGATTAGGCTTGCGCGGCAAATTGTGAGGTCAAAATTGAAAAAGACCAAGAAAAGGACTTTATATTGTACAAATATGTACAAACAAAGACTTATACCTAAATTCTCAGCTTAACTTTAATTAGAAATTACTTTAAGAACTTTTTTCTAAAACAATTAATAAAAATTTAAAAAATTTGATTTTAATTTTTTTTAAAAATAATTTCTAATTAAAATTAATTAACTAATTATCGAGAATGAATATGCTAAAAAAACCTTCAATTTCGAATTATACCGAAGCCCCCTGAATCTTTATGAATCTATTTCTGAATCTTTAAGAGAAAAACGAAAATTCTAATTTCAATATGTTAGATATATAATGCTTCAAGACAATTTTTGTTTTCTAGCAATTTTTGTTAATTCGAAATTTTTTGCTCTTTAAAGTGCAGTTAGTGATGTCTGCGAGAAAACTTAAAATATCTATTCAAAATGTTGCTCTTATTATCTTTATTCTACAATTTTAAAATTACTTGGAGAAAAAACTTTATTTTCCTCCGCGTATGTCTCTTGTGCCTATTTTTTGGGGATTAAAATGTTCGTGTTTCGCTTATTGCTCTTGGAAAGCTTGTTTTCCTTTTGCCCAAAATAAACCATACTACAGCGCGTCCCAAAAGTTTATGGACTGCTGTGTTTTTTAAATTTTATAATAGGAAAGCGCTTAGCAAGATTTCTTTTTATTTTTAATTACTAAAAATCTCAATACAATATTAGTACTGTGCACAAATAAAATAACAACATCACTGATTTCGTGAAAAATGAAAAAATTTAAATTCGGGTGTCCCAAAAGTTTATAGACAAGTCCATTTTTCCATTTAATTTTGCACTATTGTTCAAATTTTTAAACCGTTCTTCATTATCATTTGAAAAACTCGATCCTGCATACCTAAAACAAGAGTTTGGAGAATTTCGGGCTTCAAATTAAACCAACTTTGTTCAATTTGCATCTTTAGATCCTGAACAGTTGCAAATTGGCGCCCATTTGCATAAACGTCCCTCGAAAGTATTCCCCAGAGGTTCTCCATGGGGTTCAGGTCAGGACTTAAAGCTGGCCACTCCATAACTTTGACATTGTGGCGTCTAAACCACTGCAAAGTGGAGTTAGACACATGAATTGAGCAGTTGTCTTGTTGATATTCCCATTTATTTCCACCTATCAACTCTCCAAATGGCAGTAAGTGGGCTTCAAGAGTTGCTTGATAATCATCAGAATATTGTCGACCTTTCAAAAAAGCAATATCAGTTGTTCCGTTGAAAGAGAAGGCTCCCCACACCATTACTGAACCCCCTCCTTGTTGCCTGCTTAAAAAGGACCTTGGTTCCTTCCGAAGATCGTGCCAATAGTACTTCCATCCATCGGGACCATCTAAATTAAGCTTTTTTTGTCACTGAAAACCACACTTAGCCATTCGTCTTTGTAATGCATGTAATTTCTTGCCCACTTAACTCGAGCGTCTTTATGGCGTTTTGTAAGCTTTAGCGTGCGTCGCATTTTATGATATTTAAAAAACTTACTTGCTTTTAGCCTTCGGTGGACTGTAGATTTCGATACTGAAGCTGTAATTTCTTTGGCTGTAGATCGTACGGACAAATTTTCGGTCGAAACAAGTCTCACGATTTCTCGGTCTTGCCTCTTTGTTGTCTTTTTTGGTCTTCCAGGACGAGATTTTGGTTCGAAATCATCACCTTTCGCTAGGATTTGATAAATTCCAACTTTGCTACGCTTAATTCTTCTAGAAATATCTACAACTCTCATGCCACGAGATTTTAAACGATGAATTTGTAAAATTTCATTTTTCGTAATATTGCACGTTGGCAGGCATCTTTGCAATCAATCAAAAAAAGAAACAATCCACTAGTTTTTATTTCGGGAAGCTATTACGTCACGTGCACAAATAATATAATATGCAAATTTATATTTTAATTAAGAAAAACAGCTCTTAACACCTTTTGTCCATAAACTTTTGGGACAGCATTTTTTCGTTTTTATTTTTTAAAAATGAATTTATGGTCTCTCACAGTTGTTTGAGCATTTTATTGTTTGAAATACCATCTTAGATATTTGCACAAATTATTACGTCACTCACACTCGCTTGTTGATCTCTGAAACTTGAAAAAAGCAGTCGTCTATAAACTTTTGGGACGCGCTGTATGTACTATTTTCATTGTTTTACGTTTGTTTCAGGTACAAAATAATGCTTGCTTGCTGGAACTCGGATCCCGACAAAAGAAACTCTTTCCACGAACTCAACAGCTTCGTACTGGAATTAATTAGCTTTCTCACGGACAACGTTGAGAATGGGCCTGTTGCAGCTCCAGGAATTATCCCTTTAATGCAAGCGGAATACTACAACTGCATCATCCCTGCAATGCACACGGAATACCACGACTCGGAGGAACTCTACTTGTGCATGGAAGGGCGACATGTCGACAGACACCTCTTAAGAAAGATTTGTTTAGAAGTTGAACATTAAAAGTCCAAACTACACTCTAAAAATGAATGCTCGAAAACGACGAAATTTTCCTTAATTTTGACGATTCCATTGCTGACAAATGCTCGGGTTTTCGTTTCCTCAAAGTGAGGGAATTTGAATCGTCATTTTTATGAGGATTTGAATGTCGTCTAATCTAAAGAAATATTTCGTCTTTTTTGATCATGTAAATACAAAAATGAGATTCTGTTCCCTCAAAATCAAGATACAGAACCGTCAAATCTAGATCGTAAAAGTGAGGATTCGCGTTTACTCAAAAGTCACGTGATAGTTTGACGAAACAATCCTCAAAATTAACGAAATGAGGCTTGAGGATTCATGAATCGTCAACAATGAAACTGTTATTTTTGAGAGTGTATTATGATTGCTTATTTCTGGTCCTTATTGATGGTACAGTAGCGGACTCAGAAACCCATTGCCCTCCAAGAAGATCGACAAGGTTTAGATGAGCTACACAACTCATAACAACTAGGAGAGCACATTGTTTAAACCCCTTCACCCACAATGATACCATTAAGAATCATCAGTTTGAGATTATTTTCTCACTAAGTCTTATCTCTCGCACGTAATAACCAAAATACGCGTTGCGAATCTGACCTAGTCAGCATCTGCATTTTCAACAGCTCTCTTCCCCAACCATGCCAAATACTTAAGTATTGTGAGCTTCCTTGTATTTTGTAAGTAATCGCATATATTTAACACTTTATATAAAAAACTTAGAATTTATATTGGAATGAAGGTAATAAACTAAGTTTCTGAAATTCGATTTTCCTCTTGCTTAACTCGTCTTACATGAATTAGCTAGGACCACGGAAATCAAATTTTCTTGATAGTCATCGCTAATGCTTGGTGAACCCACTGAACTGAAACTCTGGAAGGAGCATCCCATGATAAGCTGGTGAAGCCTATCTTTGGGTCACTTGGCGACAGCCTTAGGGAGAATATGTGCAACATTTGGCATGAATTCACCGATCACAAATGACGCTTGACTTGACAGCTGGCATTGGATGTCACCAATCGCTCGCCAAGAATAGTACTACAAAAAATTTAAGTTTTAAAGATTGTTCCTGCAATTCGATGTTTTTAAAAGTACATGTTTCCAAAACTTCATTATACAAGAACCCCCTAAATTAATAACATATCAGTTTTAGTTAAATTTATTGAAAAAGTTAGTTTAAAAAGCCTATTTTAGCAGGTAAAGTATAGGGCTAGCGGCAAAAGTTGGGATTCTCTTCCAGGGTTGCCGGGTTTTACCGACCCTATTGACGAGCGTTTCGATGCTCCTTCCAGAGTATCAGTTCACTTCAGTCAGTGAACCAAGCGTGTGTCATAAAAGCCCAAAATATATTATAAGCTACAACAATGATATATTGTTCCGAACACTGTCGAACTTGAGATTTAAAAAAAAGTTATTTTTATTTATTTATTTAATTACTGCTACCTTACAAAGCAAGGTAGATGATAAAACAAGACAAAACACAAGTATAAAACACTAGAATTAAAATCCAGAGTAAAAAAAAGAAACTTTAACTTAGTCGAACCTCTTTAACACGAACTCGCTTGACACAAAAATTTGCTTAAGATGAACTGACCGGCTATAAAGATTTGAGCTAATGCTAAATAAAATTAACGCTAAGTTTCTTTAGGCAAAATTCCGCTTAACCCAAACAAAAACTTCGAGATTTGATTATTTTTTCTTAGTGATTCAAACTTTCGAGTAACAAATGACAAAAAATTTAAAAAACGGCATAGAAACTTGTAAATAGTTATTACTGCGAAAAGTAACGCTTTTTTAAAACTAGCGGATTTTATTTCACGAGCGAGTGAAATAATGACACGTGTTTTAAAAAGTTTACTTTTCGCACGTGTTTCATAAGCTATTTCATAATTGCGTGAAAAAAAATCGAATATCATTGGTTTAAAAATAATTCACGTTCTAATTTTTTATGTAAAAAAGATTGGTATCGATAAATCTCTGGAACTACAAAAGGCAACTTATTTTTTAGTTTAAAGTCAAATATTTGAACATGAATACTGATACGAATTTTGAGCTTTCAGAAGAGAAATTTTCATACGCCTTTTCGTAATTTTTCCGGGAGCATATTTGAAGTAACATCATCAGCTGCTATTTCTATCTTTAAAGGAGGCTCATGATTAGTATCAGTATCGATGCTCTGCCTTGCCTTGCGACTCGTCACGCCTTATAGGCGCATGAGGCCGCAATTGTTGAAATCCAGTTCCTCCGGTTCAGTGCGGCCTCCCTGGCAACTGCCCAGCTTGGCCAACCAAGATGGTCTCGCTCCTTCAAGATGCCTCTTCTCCACGTCAGTCTCGGTCGTCCCCTCCTCCTTTTACCGTCTGGCCGTCTACCGTCCTTTTACCGTCAGTATCGATGCTCTACTTTAAACAAAAAAATAAGTTTGCCTTTTGTAGTTCCTGAGAATTATCGTTGCCGATCTTCTTTAAGTAAAAAAAAAATAGCACGTGAATTATTTTTGAACCAATGAGATGTGATTTTTTTCACGTAAGTTGTACTTGAAATGTTGGCATCTTATGAAACGAGTGAAAAAAAAGTACTTTTTTTCACTGCTTTTGGGTGAAAAAAGTAATTTTCTTAACACTGTTTCCAAAAAGGATAACTTTACGCACGCGTCTGATATTAAAATTATAATGTACACTCTTAAAACAAAAGAGTGAAATCCACTCCAGTTGGAGAAGTGCATTTTCGACACCGCAAAGGCATGCATATTTACTCAGACTGAGTTAAAATCACTCGTTTGGAGTGATCCTGTCGGAGGTTTAACACACAAAGGATCCACTCCAAAAGGAGAAGTGCATTTTCCAGTCTGGAGGAGTGAAATCCACTCAGACTGAGTTAAATTAGGAGTGTTTGTTTTAAGAGTGTAAGAGTCAGATTTTTTTCACGCAATTATAAAAAATAAATTTTATTTTCTTTTTCCTGAGAAAATATCGAGATCTTCCAGGATTCGTCAATTTTAATCTGCAATTGTCTGATGGCCTTTTACATCATGAATATCGTAGGTGTTTTTCTACGGAAGTTAAAGCTTGAGAACGTATGAAACTCACTGGTTTTCATTCAAAATGAATCAAAATCAATAGTTTATTTCTTTAGAAACAAAACAAAAAAAAAATTAATTATATTGACGATAAATGTTTTTTAAGCAGAAATTTCGTCGAAATATGGTGTAGCTAAAATCACCATTTCAACGATTTTAAATAATATATTCTTATTGCTGTCCCTCAAAATAAATCCCTAACTTTTCTATAGTACTACTCCAAAAGATTATTAATTGAGTTACTAATTATTTGTATGTATTATCACTGTAATACATTATAAAATTAAAATAATTTTTAGTATTTTTGTTTTAAAAAAATATTCGTTTTTTTTTTCAATGCAAAAAAAAAATCTTGTCAGTTAACAGGAAATTCGGTTAACACGAAATGTTTGGGTGCAACGTGCAACCTTCAAATCGTGTTAACAGGGTTCGACTGCATATACAGAAGATCCAATAAGATCAATATAGATAAAAGCATTTTAAAATTCACAACACTTAATGGGTTATTAGATATATTCAGTGGGTAAAGCAGCCGAAAACGCTGGCAATAAAATCCCAATTTGATTCAATTTCAAAAAATAAAGCTTATTTTTATTGAGCAATTAAAAGCTTTTCCTTGTAAGTAAACAAAACAGCGGTAGTTCAAATGAACTTAAAAATTCAAGTTTACTGAAAAGTTACTGTTATAACATCAGACTGTGTTGTGCTCAACTCGCCAAAATGGAAAATGCGATCACACGCCAATCATACCGGTGGTGCGCTAGTTGGAAAGCGAACAGTCTGTTTTACTGTCTTGATAAATTGTTCTTTTCTGAAAACCGGGGAGAGTGTAAAAGTAGTAGGGTCAAGTGGGGTAAGTGTGATAAACAGCTCTTGTAACTTTGTAAATCATTCTAAAAATCTGAAAGTTTGCAATATATAATATTAGACCACTTATAATTAAACTAAAAAGAAATATTGACCTTATATTTTGTCTAAAGAAAGTTTTGAGCTTTTAAATTTAAGTGCAACTGTCTTCTTTTTTTTTCAAATTCGAAAAGTTTTCTATGTGGCTTCCTATGTAGGGTAAGTGTGATAAAACAGCAATGGATTTTAAAATGCAAATTTTGTACACTTAAAATTGGAATTCAAACACATAATTTTTTTTCTACATATGTACGTTTCTTATAATAATTCACTACCAATTTTAGGATTTGGAATTTACTTGAAGCAGAGAACGAATTTTCTTAATGATAAATGGAGAAACCCTATCACACTTACCCCACTTGACCCTACATTTGAGTTCATTGAAAACGTCAATCGGCGAAGTCCATGCAACAGCATTCATAGTGTAACGTTTGTATAGAACTACAGCTGTGGAAATAAAAAAGTACCCACTTGAGGTTATTTCCTCCGTTATTCATCCTAAAGAATCGGACCTTTTTGACATTGTAAACAATTAACATTCTGAGTTAATTGCATGACACAAAATTTGTATAAGGGGCCATCTTCATATTAAAAATGTTACTAACTTTAAAATTTCCATTAGCAACGCCCGTTTTTGAATCCATATTTCAAATCTCTGACCTATGTTAATACGAAATGCCAAATTTTGTTAGTTTTTAAGGGGTCTAAGGAGTCTTAAAAATGTGCAAAGAAGGAACTACAAAGCATAGTTTGATCTTTCATGTAATTTTTTAACTACTCAATATACAAGTATAATTTTTTTATATGTAATTCTACAAGATTTATTTAATATGAAACAAATGTTAAAATTTATGAAACTTTAGCAAAAACTAAAATAAATGCTATTAAACATAAAGCTATTTGAACACATTGTGATTAGGCTTGCGCGGCAAATTGTGAGGTCAAAATTGAAGACATGACCAAGAAAATGACTTTATATTGTACAAATATGTACAAACAAGGACTTATACCTAAATTCTCAGCTCAATTTTAATTAGAATTTATTTTAAGAACTTTTTTCTAAAAAAAATTATAAAATTTTTTGAATTTTTATTTAAAATTTTTTTTTAAATTATTTCTAATTAAAATTGAGCTGAGAATTTAGGTATAAGTTCTAGTTTGTACATATTTGTACAATATAAAGTCATTTTCTTGGTCATGTCTTCAATTTTGACCTCACAATTTGCCGCGCAAGCCTAATCACAATGTGTTCAAATAGCTTTATGTTTAATAGCATTTATTTTAGTTTTTGCTAAAGTTTCATAAATTTTAACATTTGTTTCATATTAAATAAATCTTGTAGAATTACATATAAAAAAATTATACTTGTATATTGAGTAGTTAAAAAATTACATGAAAGATCAAACTATGCTTTGTAGTTCCTTCTTTGCACATTTTTAAGACTCCTTAGACCCCTTAAGCATTATTAGAGGAGTTAGAGACGTGCAAAGTTCAGGTCGCATAATGTTAAATGAGTTGCACATAAAAAACTATCCCGATCTATAAATAATTAAGATAATGAAACGAATTTTTTACTGAAAAGAAATTATAATAACCCAAACAAAATGCATTCAATATTGGGTATTTAAAACAATTTTTATATTTTTAAATAATTATTATATTAATTTTTTTAAAAAAATATGTATCGAAACCCCTTAATATTTTTAAAGAAATAAATTTAAGACAAGAAGTTTAAGCGAAATCCCAATTTTTAAAAAATTTTATTCATAATTTGCTGAGTAAATCACAAAATACTTTTAATTACCCTTTAGGGGACTGTGTATAAGATTACGTGTGTAATTGATAAATAAAGACGGCTTTGCATGCATGCTTGCTTGTCATTTTAGAGATGGTCCCTAAAAGGTCCACAAGTGATTCGATTGAATAACTCGTCAAATATTCATCCAAATGTAACAAAAACTTAGATTTAAGGGTTTTCAAGAGTGCTTAACATTTCTTAGTTATTAAAATTGGGTGTTGCTATTGGAAATTTCAAAGATCGTAATATTTTTAATATGAAGACGGCCCCTTATGCAAATTTTGTATCGTGCAATTAACTCAGAATGTTAATTGTACACAATCTCAAAAAGGTCCGATTCTATAGGGTGACTTACGGATGAAATAACCTCAAGTGGGTGCTTTTTTTTTCCACAGCTGTACCAAATGTCAAACTTTCCACAGTTTACCATACACATCTATAAAATTTATATACATAAGTGATTGTATAATTCCAATCATTCTTATTTCTCAAGCGGAGAATCGTTTCTTGCTTCCATTCGAAGAAAAATTCCTCTTGGTTGCATAAGGTCTTGACCAAACAAGAATTCCAATGGTTCCTAGAAAATAACAAAATGATTTCCCATTAGGTTAGGTTATTATAGGTTTTATTATACTACTGTTGAAAGTACATCCCTATTTATAAAGTAAATGTCTTGAAATAGATTTTTTTTTCCTTATAAGCATTTTTTTAAAGAAAAAAACGATCTTTTGGTTCCTCTGACAAAAAATATTTTGCATTCCATTATGCTAAAAATACTACCTGAGTTTTAGGGCACTTTCTAATGTAGAAGCTGGCGATGACGTGTGCTAAGCATACTTTTGCTTCCATGAGGGAATACCTCATGGCCACGCAGGTCCTGGGCCCAGCACCGAACGGCAAGTACGCGTACTGGTCTCTTTTGGCGCGCTCTTCGGGGGTAAACCTAGAAATATTAACGACAAATGAATAATATGTTGGAGAATGTGAGATCATTGAGGCTGGCGGTAAACCTTTGAAATGACCTTTTTTTAAAAAAAAAAACGGTACCTGTTAATTTGACATCACTGGTTGAGGGTAATAAATAGGTTTCTTAGTATGCATATCATACTAAGTAAACTTTGCTCTTTTTTTTTAAATTATGGATTTCTTCGAGATTGAACTGAACTTTTTTTTTTTGAGGGGGGGGGGGAGTTACCTATTTTTCCAACTTCATCATAAGTAGCGAAGTGCTGCTCAGCCAGTCCATGTGCCATGAATCTGAACAATTGATGGTCTGAAAGAGCAATGTCTGGTGAATATGGCAGGGTGCAATAAAACATCCCATTTCAGTTATTTTATGGGGTCTTAAACATTATTTGTGATGGGAAGCCGCGCATTGTCAGGGAGTAAAATAACTTTTCTATTTCTGTGAGTACATTCTACTTTGAGTACATTCACACTTTGTTAATTAATTAACGGTTGAAATCGGTAAATTGTTGTTAATTATCAGTCAGAAATAATTGTTTCAAGGTTTAAACAGCTCATAATAAAGTCCTTTCGGGACCATCGAACGGAGAGCATTGCTTTCCTTCCAAAGCGATTTCTCTTTAGAGTTGATGTTAAAGGTTGGCCTGGATCAACCCACAATTTTTTTCGTTCTGGGTTGTCAAATTGTGTTTATTTTTCGTCACCTGTGACGATTCGACGCAGAAAACTATTTCTTTGATTAAGTGACTCTTTGGTGCTCCATCCGTCTTTCTGTTAAAGTATGCGACACCCATTTCCCTTCTTTGCGAATTTTTCTCAATGCATGCGACCGTTCACTAATACATTCCAGAATTATTAAATATTTCTAAAATGCATACCTGAGTCATTGTTAGGTTTTCATCCAAAATTTTTTGCAGTTCCTCTTTTTCAATTTTTTTTTTTGTGTGTGGTTGTTTTCCCTTTTTTTTTTGCCTGTCATATCAAAATCTCGTTTAGAGGGATTGTCTATATAAGCATTTTGAAGTTTTCGAAAAGTTTCAGCAGTTATTTTTTTCAAATAAAGTGATGGATTAAAGATTTCCGCAATCTTTGTTGGCGCGAAAAACGACATCGCCATACCCAAAAATGACTATGATAAAAAAAAAACACAGTTGTAATTATATCACCTGCCCTGTGAAAGGTCTGACAGTGGGAAGATTCTACACTTTTATTAACCCACTTGCCCACTTTTATTAACCCAGTGCAATCTGTTCATTCATGGTCATTTCATAGGTAAGGTATACCCCTAATAAGTTGGGTACCAGGCGAGAACAATAATGATACAAGTCATCATGACACAAGTATGTGTAGGGGAGAGAAGGGGAATGGCGCCACCTTAAGGGAAATTGAATTTTCATGCAGAATTGTGTTGCAATTAATGTAAATTGTAATGAGCATAGCATACTACAGTTCATAACCTATTTTGTAGTGATTTTTTTTAAATTTAAATCTTTAATAGAAACTGAATAAAATTGTATTTTTCTAAAGCTCGCACAGTGGCGGGATTACCCCGGTATCTGGGGTAATGCCGCCACACCACTGAGGTTATGCCGCCACAGCAATAAACAAAGCAAATAATCTATAAATAATGGAAAATTACATAATAAAGCAATACATATAGAACTAAAATAGGTTTAATTAACTTTGGAATGGTAAATTCCACAGGGTACAGCTCTTTTATTAACTTTCTGTGTGCAACTAACTATGCAGTTTTTTTTAAAGCTTCGTTGGTCTATTTGACCAGTTCAGTTATTATTTTTCGGATACGTGGCATCTGTAACGAAAACTAATAGGTTGTAGCGCCAATATATGAAATTTCTATTTTACGGATTACGCCGCCATCCTTTTGCATGTGGCGGCTTAACCCCAGAGTGATGTGGCGGCATTACCCCAGTAAGACAAAATGGCATTGACGGCTTGTTTAAGGGGTCATAGGACTCTTAAAAATGTGCAAAGAAGGAACTACAAAATTTAGTTTGATCTTTCATGTAATTTTTTAACTACTCAATATACAAGTATAATTTTTTTATATGTAATTCTACAAGATTTATTTAATATAAAACAAATTTTAAAATTTATGAAACTTTAGCCAAAACTAAAATAAATGACATTAAACATAAAGTTATTTGAACACATTGTGATTAGGCTTGCGCGGCAAATTGTGAGGTCAAAATTGAAAAAATGACCAAGAAAATGACTTTATATTGTACAAATATGTACAGACAAAGACTTATACCTAAATTCCCATCTCAATTTAAATTAGAAATTATTTTAAAAAATATTTAAAATCAAAATTTAAAAAAATTTTATTAATTTTTTTAGAAAAAAGTTCTTAAAATAATTTCTAATTAAAATTGAGCTGAGAATTTAGGTATAAGTCTTTGTCTGTACATATTTGTACAATATAAAGTCATTTTCTTAGTCATTTTTTCAATTTTGACCTCACAATTTGCCGCGCAAGCCTAATCACAATGTGTTCAAATAGCTTCATGTTTAATATCATTTATTTTAGTTTTGGCTAAAGTTTCATAAATTTTAAAATTTGTTTCATATTAAATAAATCTTGTAGAATTACATATAAAAAAATTATACTTATACATTGAGTAGTTCAAAAATGACATGGAAGATCAAACTATGTTTTGTAGTACCTTCTTTGCACATTTTTAAGACTCCTGTGACGCCTTAAAGAAAGGTAGTTAGCCAAGCGTCCAAACTAACGACGCGATAAAATAGATAAATAATTACTCTTTTAAATGATATACAACTGCTTTATCTAACTTAGAGATAGCAGTCACTTGTCGCTTAATTTCAGAAGGCTCAAGATTAGATGAAAATCACTAAAAACCGTATTTTTTAAATAACTTTACACCAACTCACCTCACGGCCATTAGCGTCTATACTACAAATTACTTTGTTTACTGCTACAGGTCAGCGCCCACAGCCCCCCTCCCACACACACCGCTGGCGAGATACAAGGGGTGGCGGCATTACCCGAGGTGGCGGGATTCCCCTTCTCTCCCCTACTATGAAAAACCATCAATAGCAATACATGTTTTAAAATTTTACCTGTCCGGATCAAATTTTTCAGGATTTGGAAACAATTTGGGATCTCTGTGCATGGCATATATCGGAACGGAAACAATCATATCCTTCGGAATAATAATACCAGTTTCTCCTAACTTGTAATCATTCTGCGCTACACGTTCTAACCTGAAAAAGTTCGCATGCGATAACTTTCAGTAGGGAAGTTTTTTCGATAGGAAAAGTTTTTGCTTTGTTAACTTACCTCATAACTTGCGGATACAACCTCAAGGTTTCAGAAATGACATTATCCAAATATTTCATGCTTTGAATAGCTTCATAAGTAAGTTCACCCTGCAACACAACAATTTTAAACTAATGAAACGAGTTTCTCAATAGCTTATGTAAAAAGAAGTCCAACCTTTTCGGAGGCCCTGGCAACCACCTTCCGTAGGATATCCACAGGCACGCCAACAACGATTGTGTACATGTCTTAATTTAAGTTACAAGTTTTTTGTGAGATTTTATTTAAAAAACATTAATTAAGAAAGGTGCTCAAAGTTACAGTTACTCTCAGAAATCTGCTGGTCTTTAACCAGTCCAAAGTAGTCGTGTCTTACTTTTGCCTCCTGGATGGCTTTGTCTACTTCCTGTCTCACTTTGTCTTGTATGTCTGGATTGTCGGCCAACAGGTAACTGGAAAAGGTCAAAGTGGAAGCTTTCATTTCGTACCCAGCAAGGAAGAAGATGACACATTGGGCCACGATCTCGTCCAAAGATAGGTCTGCAAAAGATTTCAACTGATTTTATCTTCCACACTAAGTTTATACTAATGTAAAAAGTGGATCCCGTCTGTCCATCCGTCTGAAACATCTTTTATATCCCAAACTACAACTGTTATAGGTAAGTGTGATACGACAAAATATTTAACTCGTCGAAAATTGAACTGTGTTATTTATACTGTCAATTGCTGGCCTCTTTTCTGCTGAACACAAATGCTGCGTGGAAGCGGGCTAAGTGACATATTCTGTTACATACCTACTTGCATTCTAATGTTCTGTTTTTCAGAAGTTCATAAATTTTTACCCGCTAAAACCTTTTTATTTGCAAGTGCTTTAAAAGTACACTGACTGAGCAAAACTCATGGGATAGCATGGGCTCTGATTTGTGGATGGACATCATGAGTGTTAGAGATAAATAATATAAATTAGAGTTAAAAAAGTATGACATAAATTAAAGATAATTTAACCCAATGACTATAATGAAACTTACTTTTGGAAGTCGCATTCTTGAGAATATGGGGGTTAGTGAAGACGTCTTCGTAGTTCGAGGCTATGTCTCCTTCTTTGACATCCTTTATTTGTTCATCTGATACTTCCTTCGCAGTGTCCATCAAAAGTTGCAGCAAGTCATTCCTTGTCTGTAATAAAAAAATTTAAGAACTTCGAACTTGACTTCTTTTATGAAAGCCACATTTCAAGTATCGAAATGCTTTTATATGAAAAAAAAAAACTTAACTGATCATAAAAAGTTGCCTAAACGTCACATATATTGCCGGCTTCATTGCTTTATTTTTAGTGCGATAAAATTTCCTTATTTTTTTAAAAAAGTTTAGTTAATAATGAGGAAGGGTTTAAAATAGACACACAAGAACTAGGAAAATATTCCTTATTTCAATTCATAGTTTTAATCAGAAAATGTAGGTCTTGGTTAATTCTTTAACAAATCGCACTGTTCGCGGAAAAGTGACCTATCGCACAAATATGAATCTCCGAGTTATAAATGCTATAATATTCAAAATTTAAATATCTAGCCATTAAAGAAAAAATCAATTCAATTGGTAAAATAGTTTCAGTGCACACACACAGTAAGCTAATCGTTACCCTACTAAAAATGATCCATAAGATCAATTCAAAAATCTATAGACATTTTTACAGCTTTATTGATGTGTACTGATTTCTATGGATGTCCCTATTGTTATCAATAGAAGCTATTGAGAGATATCAGTTACCTAGTGATAATATTTCTTATTGAATCAATGGAGCTATACCGACCCCAGTAAAAAAATATCAGCAAACTACTGATCTCATTTGACATAAATAGGCCTGTACTGATATCTATAGAGATCGGTAGAGATTTGCCTAGATATCAATAGAGATTTCTATTGGTACAGCTGTGGAAATAAAAAAGTACCCACTTGAGGTTATTTTGGCAGTTAGTCATCCTATAGAATCGGACCTTTTTGACATTTTGAACAATTAACATTCTGAGTTAATTGCATGAAACAAAATTTGCATAAGGGGCCATCTTCATATAAAAAATGTTACTAACTTTAAAATTTCCAATAGTAACACTCCTTTTTGAGTCCATATTTCAAATCTATGACCTATGTTAATACGAGATGACAAATTTTGTTAGTTTTTAAGCATTATTAGGGGAGTTAGAGACGTGCAAAGTTTAGGTCCCATAATGTTAAATGAGTTGCACATAAAAAACTATCCCAATCTATAAATAATTAAGATAATGAAACGTATTTTTTACTGAAAAGAAATTATAATAACCCAAACAAAATGCATTCAATATTTTGGTATTTAAAACAATTTTTATATTTTTAAATAATTATTATATTAATTTTTTTTAAATTATGAATAGGAACCCCTTAATATTTTTAAAGAAATAAATTTAAGACAGGAAGTTTAAGCGAAATCCCAATTTTTTAAAAATTTTATTCATAATTTGCTGAGTAAATCACAAAATACTTTTTAATTACCCTTTAGGGGACTGTGTATAAGATTACGTGTGATTGATAAATGAAGACGACCTTGCATGCATGCTTGCTTGTAATTTTAGAGATGGTCCCCAAAAGGTCCACAAGTGATTCGATTAAATAACTCGTCAAATATTTATCCAAATGTAACAAAAACTTAGATTTAAGGGTTTTCAAGAGTGCTTAACATTTCCAAGTTATTAAAATTGGGTGTTGCCATTGGAAATTTCAAAGTTCGTAATATTTTTAATATGAAGACGGCCCCTTATGCAAATTCTGTATCGTGCAATTAAATCAGAATGTTAATTGTACACAATCTCAAAAAGGTCCGATTCTATAGGGTGACTAACGGATGAAATAACCTCAAGTGGGTACTTTTTTATTTCCACAGCTGTACCAGGCCATTTCCTCATTAAAAAAATCTATTGATTTCTAATGACCATTTTTAGTAGGGTACTTTTTCCATAATGCAATGCAATGGAAAAATTAAACTTCAGACGATTTTTCTTTTAAACTAGTTATTTTTGGGATAAGTCTCTTTTCCTTGAAATCGTTAAGCCAGTAATCCATTCACGCTGCTGCTATGCTGTAGCTGGATTTTGTGACGTAACTGTCAGTAGTACGCATGCGCGCGAGGTCAAAGCTGTATTTCTCAAGCTGGATTTTTGAATCGTTTCCAAAGCGATATCAAAGCTGTAAATTGGTTTCGGGCATGAGCAGTCATAAGAGTCATTTAGTTTTTAATTGTCCGTGGTTTTTAACTTAATATTCTTGTTTGTTTACTTTTTATTGAGAGAAATAACCCATAAGTCAAGAAACTTCCTTCCACGCTGGATACAGCAAATGACGTCACAAAATCCAGCTACAGCATAGCTACAGCGTGAATTTATTACTGGCTTTAATGTGTACCTGACCAGTTCTTTTCCGTTCCTCCATAATCTGAAGTGTGGCTTGTTTGAAGAAACGTAGGACATCAGTACTAAATACAGTGATTCCCAAAGCCTTGGTGAGTTTAGGAGCAAAGACTGAAACACAAAAGTTTTTATTTTTTCATATAAAAATGTCTGTTACATGAAAGTTATACTACAAACTTTATTGAACGATTAGAGACTCCAGGTCTTGTTTTCAAGATTTTTCTTTTAAATCTTACTTGTTTTCATTTTTTTTCTTCAAATGTATTTACCTCACTCATATATACGAAACTGAGCAAAATACAGTTTTTGCCAGTATATGATTGATTCAATATTAATTTGAGTTGTTGAAAATGTGTCGTCCCTAACCCTTGATACGTTCACTGTGGCAGAAGGTTGTTGACTGGCCTAGTGGAACTACAGAGTAAAAGACGGATGCAGCTTGCCCCGGTATAACATATACAGGAGGGTATCATGGAAACATGCTATGATACCCTCCTTATCTTAAACACCTTTCCCCAACTACTTGGTTGAGTAATTGATAAGCTTTCATATTTTTATCATCATATGCGCATAGAGTAATATACTATATAGCCTACACTCTTCCCTCATTGAGCGCTCCTATCTGTTATGTTGAAAATGTGATCAGTTTAAGTTGTAAAAAATTTTACTTTAAAATATAAAAATTATATTTATAATTAATAAACTAAATATAATAATAGTAATTAATATAGTAATTAACAAATATTTACTCACTGTAAAGGGAAAGTCTCCAGTTAAACTCTTGAGTGAACTGGCTCTTCGCTTTGGCCACAAACTGGTTGTCGGGGTCATTGTGTGAGTCAATTTTTGTTGAGAAAACTGAACTGGCGATCACGTCCATGGAATAGGCACCGTACATACTACAAACAATTGCTAGTTTTTCTAAATATAGCATATCTTACTATTAAAATATTAGTAAGCATGTGCCAACTATGTAATCTACATACACCAAAACATCGAATCTTTTTAAACTGCAAACAATTACTAAATATCGGCCTTTTTACAATATTTAGCTATTTTGTATGAATATTTTTTGAGATAATTAAAATCATTTAGAGCTATATGAATAGATTTACATAAATTTTGGTGAAACCCATGTGTTTTACTAAGTGTACACTTTTGGTTTAACTTTATTATGAATCATTATGGGTTGAAAGTTAGAAAAGCTAAATAGTTTTTCACCAAATTTCGGTGCTATGTTGAACTTAATTTTTTTATCGAGCATTATAACATCATCATAATCTAAAATATGCAAGTTGAAAATTTGTTGAATAAATTTGATTAATTAAAATAAATAAAAATAATGACAAAATACGCATTTTAATGGTAGTATAATTACTATTTAGACTATTTTCTCGAAACATTATTATTTTTAAAAGTAAAAAAAAAAACAGTTTTATATTTTTTTAAATTTAAAATGTCTCACCTTTTAGCATCAATGGGCTTTCCTTCATTTGTTTGATTGCGGAAATTTTGTAAAGTTGTCTGTGCGCAATCGCTGAATATTCCCACCATCTGGAAACGGGAAAATATGAAAATATTTAACTAAACACTATCTTCATTATTATTTGTGGCTACGTAGTTTTGTTAAACTCGTTTACAACTGGCATTCAGTTGTAGAAACTCTTCAAGGGGAACTTACCTTGCATAAACACCTCAGAGTTAACAAGATTGCCTTGTAGTTCAACTATAGCTAGACCCTATTTAAATGGTAAGTGAGGCCAAGGGGCCCGGATGGCCGAGTGGTTAAGATCGCAGGCCAGCAGTCTGCGTGCTGTAACGGGTGTGGGTTCGATTCTCGCATTCGCCCTAGGTGTGCTTTCTTTCTCTGTGACAGTAATACTCCTTCTGTGTCTGTCTTACTTGACGAAGGCTTATAAGCGGGTCTCTGATCAAGCACACAAGCAGGAATGTATATGTACCTTAACCGTACCATACCAATAAGTGAGGCCATTCTTTTTTGTAGGGTGATATAGCATTTCATCAATTCACAGAATAGGAGTCTATTTTACTTTTAAATGTACATGAACAAGGTGATCTCATTTGAAGAGTACATGTGAAAAAACCCTTCATTGCATGGGAATCTGTCAGCATTAGGCCTCTTTGGTGACGATAGTAAGACATCACCTAAACTGATGCAAATGAACTGGTTTCTTACTTGATTCTTTTATCGCAGCAAAACTGATGCACGTAAGGCACGAGACCCATATTTGTGCCATAAGAAAAGAAGAGAATAAACCGGTTTCCTGTCGGCCAAGATCTGATTACTGGGAGATTCCTGCGCAATCAAGGGTTTTCCCCCTGGACTCTTCATTCTCACTATGTAATGAGATTAACGACAATAGAGTAAAGCTTTCTTTTGCCAGGTCAAGTGTGTTTACCGTGGAAGGTTAAGTTGCTGTAAGGATGTAAGAAGTTCTGCTGTGATGATATGAAGCTAACATACAATAAAAGCTTCACACACACACAATGATTAAATGTTTATCAGGTATAATGTACGATCAGATTAAGATCTTTAAAAACATGAAGACAATTTTTATTTTTGTATTTTATAAACCTGTTAAATAATGAGACAAATTAACCGACTCGTGTACTAAGTTCAATTCGCACACAAAAAATATATATCGGGATAGTTTTAGCTTTTATGAAATAATTACAGATGGCAGCACAGTAAATGTTAGTTGTTTCTCAAGCTTATGCGTTGTCTGTATAAGCTTCCAAACGTTTTAGAACACGAATTATCTCTGTTGTAATGAGAACAATACGAAATTTTCAGGGGGCAATGAAAATTATATTTGCCTCTCACCCTCTTAATTTTGCCTGTTGTGAAGGCTGCTGAGACGATATTTCGAATCCGCTTCCACTCGTCGTCTCCTTTGATGAGCTGCAGCATGGTGTCCACAATTTTTTCCCCGGTGTAAAAATCCTGAAAAAAAAACAGCTGAAGATTTACCCTTGATATTATTTTTTACCTGTAATGTGATCCGAATTCTAGCAAAAATATTGTTTGCAAATATCTAGTACATTTATGAACTTTGACTTTTTAACAACAATGGCTTTAACATTTAGTATTTAATAAATATCTTCGTGTCTGAAATATTTTCTATCCACATGTAAATATTACTTGGAGAATCTGTCCCGACCACGATTGGTGTGTTGCTAACCATCCTGGCTGCCTCTACACTACACTCTAAGAACAAAAGAGTGAAATCCACTTTTGGAGAAGTGCATTTTCGACACTCTAAGGGAGTGAAAATTAACCCAGATAGCACGTACACTTACAGTAAGTTTGCTTTTGATGTGATCCATCCGATCATTGCAAGTGTGACGTCATATGTTTGAATTTCGTTTGCTTCTAGCTTGCAGAAAATCCGTTTGCTTCAGAATGTAGTTGCGATGTCTTTCAACAGATGGCAGTAGAAACTTCTTCCAAGATATCCTCAGAATTTCCCCCTATTCTCACCACGGGGGGGAAGGCGTGACCATACCCTCGTTTGGTTTTCCAGGAAGCCGCGTGGGGGTTTCTCTCTCTACTCCCCCCCCCCCCTCCCCAATCTAACCACCTTTTAAAACATGACGCTCACGTCTATTTTTGTCGTTTCTTTAAGACCCCCCGGGGACGAGGGGATGGGGAAACACATTTTGCGTTGTAATCTCAAGAACTGAAGCTTCTCCGAAAACTATTGGTATCCCCAACTAATTAGTTTCGGTCACCCGTCGGGCTGTCGTCGTGTGACGCCGGACGCTCTTTCTAGCACATGGCGATTTGTGAGAACAACTTGGTTTATTTCGGACAGACGGATAATTTCCACTATCCGAATGATTTTAATTTTTTTGAGAAATTTGGAGCATTAATTTTTCATACTACCGGAAGATGGTCAAGCACATATTAAAATATTACGTAGTTTTATTGTTTATTGCTGCACCTTTGCATCTCGTATATCGAAAATTATTAGAAAGAAAAAAGTGCCACTTTACTAAAATTTTGATGCTAGTGAATGCAAAGTTTCAGACTTTACAGGCAAGAAAATCTCCATAGTTATGATTTACTAGATTTTAATATGGCGACACAAAGAAGGAAACGAGGGTTTTCAAAATAGTTATAAACAAGGATTTATCAAAATTTAATTCGTTAAAATAATCGAAAAAAGAAAACCAAATTTGTAACAAGGATTTAAAAAAAAATGCTGAAAAACCCTGAAATTTTATATGCACATTACACGGTTTACTGCGCTCAGGGATAGGATAGTTTACATTTTTTAAAAACTTTTAACTTCTGACACATATGTAGTATATAAAGAATTTTTTAAACAAATATATATTTTAAATGTGTTTTGAAAGTATTCTTAAATAATTAACCTTTAATACTTCCTGATTTTAGTGAATGTTGAGGTTTTAAGTTCTAAAATCGCACAGAGTTTATTTTTAATTAGTTTTAAGTACAACATGAATAGTATTAAGTTTTAAAGTGTAATTATTCACGATCTATTGGGAATATTTAAGTTTTTGGATGCTTTAACTCTACGAAATCCATTCTTGACAGACATTAGAACAACCCGTCTATCACTTCCGAATGGTACGATTTCTGTCAGCTTTTTTTTTATTCTTATGTAGACAATTTTTAATAAAAAAAATTGCATTCTGAACTTAATGTATAGTTAAAATACTTGATCATACATTAAAAACTAATACATTTATTTTAGGGGAGATCATAGTTAAAAATGACCAAAAAATTGAATTTTTGAAACCAGTATTTTCTGATAGATGTTTTTCACAAAACTATGTAATTTTCAACACATAGGTACACTTTTCTCTAATCTATTAAATATTTCTTTAATTTTTTTGTGTGTGTTATAAAACCATTTTAGATCTATTTAAGTCACCTAATTTAGTCTTAAAAACTAGAAAAATATATTATTATTTTACTTTTTTCTTAAAATAAAATTTAAAAATTACTTTAGGCTAAAAATAAAAAGGCGACCAATATCAATCTGTTTACTTCCACTTGAAAAAATTGTTATGTGCTTTCATTGTATATATTTTGTACAAAGTGTACCGAAAAAATACTTGTATTTTTAAAAACTCGTAATTGTATGTTTCAAAAGAGGCCTTTTCTTAAAAAATCATTTTTAAAAATAAGATTCTTAGGTGTAAATATAATAATAAAAGTACAATCTAAATTTGCTACAATTTTTTTTTATTGTACCATAATTTTTAAATGATTTAGAGCCTTTCAAAATCAATACTAAGAATTGCTCATTTTTGCTGCCGCTAACTATGATCTCCCCTTAATATTGTGTTGGTTGAAGCACGTTTATCTACAAGGCATTGTTGGAATTCTTGAGTCGTAAAATTTTGGAGAACCTATCCCATCGACATAACTTAACTTTAATTAAATAGTGCCTTGAATATTGGAGGTTTAAGTTATTTTGAAAACAAATACATATTTAAGTAGAGAGGATTTTTTGTGTAAAAATTCGCAGACTAGCTTGAATCAGTAAAAAGTAAAAATTTATAAAGTAATGTGCCTTGTGGTTTATATCGTCTTTAGTGTAAAGTGTATTCAAAACATGTTTAGCTTTATCGAAAAATATGCTGAGAAAATCTTATCACCATACACTTCAGCAAAGATTAAAAACAAATTAATAAGAAAATTAGTTTCAACACATAAAAATGAAATTCATTATTTTTTACACTAGAAATGAACAAATCATTTACAAAAACTATATTTTTCAACAAAAAAACTTTTAGAATGAGCTTTTGTTTAAAAAAAATTATGTAGTCTTACAAACACTATTAAGGAAAGTATACATATTTAAAAAAAAAAAAAAAAAAAAAAAAAAAAACAGGGATTCTCACGACATTGGCGTTATGACGACATTGGCAAATTAGTATTCTCATCGAGACATAATTTGCCACTGCACTTAGTTTCTTGATTCGAAACGAAACAAAATATTTCTTTTTTACAAGGTTTCGAAAAAAAAAAAACTTTCTCTTTTGATAAATAATCATTTAATTATCTGGCAAACCAATCGATTTCGTTTACACTTAGATACATTAAAAACGGCCCTTGTAAAAGGTAAAAAAATGTGCTGATATTAAAGTTTATGAAAAAGCGAAATCTTGTTAGTATCGTTAAAGAAGTTGGTAATGTGTTTATGGACACAAAAATCTCAATTTTAAAAAAAATTTCACTTAGCGCATTTTCCACTCAGTTCTTCAATCGTCATCAATACCCCTGCCATTACACTCTTAAAACAAAGGAGTGAAATCCACTCCTGTAGGAGAAGTGCATTTTCGACATTGGAAAGGAGTGAATATTAACTCAGACTGAGTTATAATCGCTCGTTTGGAGTGATCTTGTTGCAGATTCAACATACAAAGGATCCACTCCTGTAGGAGAAGTGCATTTTCGACACTGGAGAAGTGAAAATTAACTCAGACTGAGTAAAAATCGCTCATTTGTTTTAAGAGTGCAGGTTTTAAACACCATAAAATAATTTAATTAAATTAGCAATAATGAAAGGGTTCATTTTACTAAGAGGGATGTGACATTTTACTAAGATCGTTTTTTATTAATGTAATTTTTTTTTAAAAACTGGAAAATGCAGTTACGTTAGATTTGTCCAAATGTAAAAAAAAATCCCTTTTATTAATCTTTTAAAACTTCGTCTAAATAACGATGATTTGGATTTTTGAATACAAGAAGTTTTTTTAATATTTGGTACTTATGCATACTCTATACTCTTTGGAAGTATGTACAACATATTATCTGTAAATAAATAAATGTGTTGAAACATGCAAAGTGATTGTTTTACTTGTGTGCAAATATTATAAATTTTATTTAATATTAATTATAATTTAGTAAGAAATGCAATTTAAAATTTAGGAACGATTTCAAAAAGTTTAATAATTTAGGCTGTGAATGAAAAAAATTATTGCATTCTTGTGCGGGAAAGTGTCACTCATTGAACTCATAATCACGCTAAATAAATATTTAAATTAGTCCAAAATCTGGAAAGCGATTTCAATCGCGATTCGCTTTCAAAAAAGCCCATGGAACAAGCGAAAGGATTCGGACTTAAGTGGTTTTCTCTGCAGGCGGTCCTGCCATCTCCTTCCCCCCATGCTTCCCCCTAATACTGGTTTTAAACATCCCTCGACGGCTTCTAAGAACCGATTGAGGCAGGGAGGGCCTAATCTATATGGCTGGGCCTAAGGGGCCAAAACACATGTCTTTCTACTTCGACATTCTTGACAGAGACACTGGTCTGCTATGGTCTGGTGTCCGTCATGTATCCATGTAGCTGTCCTTGTCATTTGCAGCTTTTATTTTGGGTAAGGTTTTTTTTTTTTGCATTTTAAAACTACTGAATAAAATGGCATGAGCTGCAAGTTGTGACTTACTCATTATAAGTTCTTGAGCATGCCAAGTTAGAAACCTTATTTTTAAATTACTAGATACTCTCTTTTGATGAAACTAAATCAATAACTTTTTTTAATGTTATTTGATTGATTTCTAAAAATAGTGTGATATTAATTTTAAATAAACTTTAATAATACTATTTTTGTGTGTGTGAGAAAGTTTACAAACCAGTTGCAAAACAAAAAAAGGCACTGATAGTTAAAAAAAATCAATAATGTGTTGATATTTTTTTGTTCATTACATTAAATTTGTGAAACACGATTGAATGTGATTGAACTTCTCAAGCAGCCAAAAAAACCTATCCATCTAAATATTTACTTTTTTGGTCTATATTTTTTAATATTAGTAATAACTCTTATAATTTTTATTTTTGTTAAATAATTAGTGGTTTTTATTGTTTCAAAATACCTTGAAAATACAATATCGAGCTATGAGAAGGTACTATTTTTTAGTTAAATAAAAAAAATGAACTGATAAGTACTACCATCTATATACACTGCTCATAAAAATTAGGGGAGCACTTTGAGTACTTCTGTTTACCCCTCCAGTTCCAACTTCTTATTTTTATTAAAAAAATATACAAAATTTGTGAAATAGATTCCTTATTCATCCAGATTGAAATAGTAAAAAACAGGGAAACTTAATTTTTTAAACTAAAATTTAAGGGGGGGGGGGGGATTGGAATTATAGCTTTTGAATATATTATAACAATAATTTTTTCAAAATTTTGATTGTAAAAAAGAGGTAAAATCAAATTTTAGACTTCTAAGAATGCAAGCGTGAAGAATTTCGGGTCAATTTATTTCATAAAAGTTTTTGGGAGTGAATTTTATTTTACCATGTTTTTCATATTTTTATTCAATTAAAACAAACATTATTTAATTCTTCAAAAGACATAATTCTTCCATCAAACGATAAATTAGTACGATTTCAACTTAATAAGATAAAAAAAGAATCGGAAGCTGATGATACCAAATGGAATCACTGGGGGCGAAATAATGGTTTAAACCATGCATTCCCCTAATTGTTTTGAGCAGTGTATGTATGCATGTATATTTGTAGGTTGAGACATCATGCATGGAGATTTGCTTCTCAGATTCTGCACTCACACCAGCCACCCACCCAATTATAGGACAGTGTAGGAACCGCTTTTAAATAACGGTAGGTGCTATGACAATTTATTAAATACTTAATATTTTTTTAATTAAAATTATGCATAATGCAAGAAAATTAATTCATATTATTAAAATGACGAATTAATTATTAAATGCATGCAATTTCTTTACTATATACTAATTTTCCTAAGAGTATTAAATTTAACTGTATAAATTAGTTTTTTATATAGTAATATATAATGTTTTATATATTTTAATATTTAACCCCCTAATACATACTGTTGCCATATGGCAACAAGTAACATAGTCCACTTTATTCTATTAAAGAGGGGTTCCCTCTCGACATATCTGTGTTTTTTTCATCTATTACAACCCATTTTGAAGTTTTACTTACTAATAACCCTCATAGATGACAGTAGTAAAAGTGTATTTAACCCTTTCGCTACGAAGGATTTTTGCTTCCTCGTAATATTTGATAGGAATAACTTTATCGAATCCATAGCTGTTCGGGCGTTTTAGTAATGAAAGGTTTAAAATTGTAGAGGTGAAGTTATTAGCTGCTGTGAAATTACGTGTTTTAAGTATATTAATATTAGTACTAAATACAAATGTAAATCGTTTTGAAAAAATAATTATAATTCAAGAGGGCTATTTTAAAGTATGTAGTAGTTTTCTAGTCATTCTTATCAAAATTGGATTCTGTAGTTGGTTTTGTCATAAGGCAAAAATTCTAAAATTGAAATTATTTAAATTCCAATGCAGTTATTTTTTTTCTGTATTTTTTCCATAATGTATGAGTATAAACGATACAAAAAATATATTTTTGGGATGAAAAAAAATTCATGCATTACAAGATTAATTAACTTTTAACCCCTAATTTTTTTGTAAAAATAAATAAGAAGAAACATTTGAAAAAATATACGCAGATACTAAATATGTTAGTTAGATTTGAATTATCGTCGCACGAGGGCTATTGGCTATATATTATTTTAGAACCACTGTCAAGTGACGGCATGCATGTACAAAGAGTTTTGTACTTTTTTCATAAGAAACTTAATTAAAATGAAATATGAATGTGTATGATGGTTCATTTCCAATAATTAAACCAATTGTATAAATTTTATTAAAATTTTGGTTTTATAACTCGATTATTTAAATATAAACACATTAAAAAATAGTTATTTCTGCAACAAGTGTGAAAAGTAATACTTTTTAAAACGAGTGGATTTTATTTCACGAGCGAGTGAAATAAGGACACGTGTTTTAAAAAGTTTACTTTTCACATGCGATGCAAACACTATTTTTTTATAATTGTGTGAAAAAAATGTCATTGGTCCAAAAATATTTCACGCGCATTAATACCTATATACATAAAAGGCGACTTCTGTGTGTCTGTATAGGAGGCAAAATTTTAAGAACCACGCCACAGATCGTCACGAAATTTGGAACAAAAATTTGTCACATCTCCAAAACAAACATAGGCTAATAATTTTTCGAATTAGACCATTCCTTCTATTGTTTACGAACGATTTTATGTGTCCTTTCATTTAAAAAATACACCACTTTCGCTCAAATCCGATCATTTTTTCCCCTTTCGTGATGCCATTTGGCAGAAAAATTTAAATAAAACTTTTTAGAAAATAATTGAAATTGAAATTTTTTAATTTGTTTAATATTTGTTCATTGCCTTCAGAAACTAAATTAATAATTTGGAAAAATAATTAATATATATTTCATGTGGCGTTATCCTACCAGTCCCCATTCTATTATTTTATTGTGCCCAAATGATTTTAATTATGAATTTTTTAAATACACAGTTAAGCTTATACAGAACTACGTTGTTTTTTGAAGGCCATCGCACTACAGATGCATATTAGGGTTTTATGTCTTCCTTTTTTCGCCAAATACTTTGCCAAACTCGCTAAGTTATTACAAAAAACGCGCAAAAGAGCATTTTTTTATTAGCTGGTTGGTTGTGCGATGGTCATTGAATAAATGGTAGTATGGTACATACACTTATATCGATTTGGTAATTATTATTTTCCAACCCGTGCAACACGAGGTACATCAACTAGTATTTAAATAAAAGCAGATCGATACATCTCTGTATTTTTTTAATATTATAAGTCTTATTTTTTTCACGCAATTATAAAAAAAATTTATGCATAACAATTTTAAAGAGCAATAAAAAATTCGACTAATAAAAGAGTATGACATTCTATTTTGATCAATGATTATTTGAATCGAATGGATAATAATTACCTAAAAAATTAAAATTTCTACAGCAAATTTGGCGATAAGAATGTTGGTTTGAATATGAATGATGTGTTTGACAGTTATTGTATCATAAATATAAAACTGTGTAGGCATGGTTCTATATTTATGTGTAAATTACTGTTTTAAATTCTTATGTTGCCAATTTTTCAGGCTTTTCACGGTTTAACTGTTAAAAAATTAATTGCCAGGTTCTTTTTTTTAATATTTTTTTTTCATTTCAGGTGTATTGCTTAAGGCAGTTGAAGCAGTTATTTGACAACATAACAGACTAAAAGGTAGGAATTATCCATCGGTGAGATTTTGAAGTATCTTTCACTTATTTATCTTTTTAATATATTTTTATATGTAGCCTAACGAAGAAAAATAATTGTAGACGTTAGATGAGTATGCTTGATGTTGTATAGTTAAAATCCAAATGTATTCAATAGAGGCTCCTGTTGGGGACCGGAGCCTCCATTGAAGCCTATGTTAAAATGGTAATTTTTATGTACTTTTTTTGAAAAAAAATAATATTTCTTTAAAAGCATTTGTCTGCTTGAGTAAAAGTCGTTAATGTGTAGTGTATGCAAAAGAAAATATAAGCAAAATATTGAGTAGTTACTGAGAAGAAGGTACAGTTGTCCTAAAATATGCACTTTCAGAAAATGTTTAACGAAAATAACGTTTAAATTAATATTTTAAGCACTCTTTTATGCGGAAAGTATTTTTAAAAATTAATTTATAATACTTCTAAGTGTAAACAAGATAAAATGTCAACTTAAAAAAAAAACAGTTAAATAATAAGCGTTAAAATTGATTCTAAATTAATACAGTTGTTAAATATCTGACCATAGTTACTGAAATACTGCTTCCATAATTAGTGAAAAAATATTAAAAAATGAATTAAATTTTTTTCTCTCTTTGTTTTAATTGTAATTCTTTTTTTAATGTATTCTTTTTTTTTCTTTTCAGATTCAGAGGGCTGGGGAGCTCAGTCGGTTAAGCATTCGCTTAGCATGTTGAAGGACCCAGGATCGGGTCCGGGCATCGCCAAGATAACTGCAGATCTATAAACGGCCCGTGCAGCCAAAAATGTCCGACGACCCGTGTGGCGGAAGTGCACGTTAAATATCCTTCTAACTCCTAACGCTGCGTACGAAGTCACCCCCAACTGTTGCGTTGGGTTCCTACTCAGGTGTTGGCTTGTCACTTGACTGTGGTTCTTAAATACGACGCCCATCGCCAATAGCCCTCGTGTAGCTCTAGTGCGACGATAATTCAAACTACATTTTCTTTACAGATTGAAGAAAAATTCTTAGTGTGTAGCTGTAGTGTGATGTGAATCTATCCAAACGACATCAAATCGCATATATAAACTTAGAAAATGCAAAAATTGAAAATTAGTGTAATTGAATTCATAAAACTGTGTTTTGTTTCAGTTAATTTTTTTATGCACATGAACATAAATGATTTTGTAAAATGCTTTGAAGTCACTGGTTACTTAGAAGTCAATGGAAAAAATTAATTGATGAGCATAAATAATTTTTTATTTAAACTTGTTTTTATATATTCAATGACAAAATAATGTTCAGTTTTGAGTCATTTCTTTTAAATATCTACTAAATTATTTTGTAATTGTGGTAGCACGTGCAGTATATATGTAGTCAATGTATAAATGCTAATCATTTAAAAAAAATTACCTTTTTTTTTATAATTGATTATTTATATTTGTATCTAATACTAATGCTACATTTGTTTTAACTGTTTCTAGCTTCTGTATTATTACTACTTCTAACAAAATAATTGTGTGTTATAGTTTGAAACATAACTTTTAATCAAGTTTGTCATCTGATATAAATAAACTTTATTGTTTTTTTTATTTTCTGTGTCCATTTGTTTTGATTGTTACTGCCAAGAACCAAAGATAAAATATTTCTTATTAAAAATCAATTAAAAATTTAATGTAGGTAATTAATAACTTTATTTAGTTCATGTAGGAGTCTGGAATTCAGCTAAATGTGTACTATGTGTACAATGCAAATAAACTTATATTCAGATTAAATTTATATTTTACATAAAATTTTCAAATTACAGGTGATGTTTTCCTACACTTTGTTTAACTCCAGAATTAATAATTATAAGTGTATTGGATGGGTGGTGGTCTGTCATTGAATTGCCTACCCTGTTTGATTTTGTTTGTTTGGTTGAAAAAACGAAAAATGTTCATTAATGTAAAAAATATGATACAAAAGAAACTGTAAACAATGATTATTATTTCTGCTAAGAAACCATTAAGTAATCAATGTATTATAATAAATTGATTACTTAACGCTTTCCTGCCTTAAATAATATGCATCATTTACAGCTTTCTTTTTGGTATCAGACTTCTTATTATAATGAACATTATCCAATTTTTTAAAAATAAAACAAACAAAATAGAACGGGATGGCCAATTCAATGATTCCCTCACCACCAGCCATCCAACGCACCCCTTCCCCCTCTCCTGCCCCTCCCCCCCCCAATAAACACCTTCCCCTCTCCTCCCCCCCCCCAACAACGACCCCGCCCCAAAGCACCCCCCCCCAACACCCCCCACGCCTACGTAACCCCCCCCCCCAACTGTCAATCACGGCTATGTTTGCATAGCAAGTTTGCATCAAGTTTAAAAGCAAGGAAAATAAACATTTGCAACAAGTTTATTGCAAGTTTGCAGGTTTGATTCGTGCGTTTGCTTCAAACTTGCAATGCAAACTTCCAGCAAGTTTGAATCGTGTCAACTAGGAAGTTTGAATCACGTTTGCTTCACACTTGCAGGCTTGCTTTGCACACTTGCTGCAAGTGTGCAGGCTTGCATTGTAAGTTTGATGCAAGTTTGTTGCAAATGAAAATTGCTATCTGGGAACTCAGACTGAGTTAAAATCACTCGTTTGGAGTGATCTTGTCGGAGTTTTAACTAAACAAAAGAGTGAAACCCACTCCAATAGGATAAGTGCATTTTCGACACTGAAAAGAGTAAAAATTAACTCAGACTGAGTCAAATTCACTCGTTTGTTTTAAGAGTGTACAGTCTGACGGTGCGATATCCGGCCAGACTGCTTTGACCAGACAGTAATAGTGACCACATAAAAGCTTAAAACTTATCAAATTTAATAACATTTATAATCATATCTATTTGTGACCAACTTATTCGTCTTGCCCTTGTTCCTGACCTTTTTCCTTTGATCATGTATCATGTTATTGACTGTATTGGCGACTTTGTGAGGCAGCTGTGGACTAGTGAGGGTTAAAATGGGCTTGTAATTTTTTTAGAGCGACTTGGCAGACTGTTAAAAAACTGAAAGTGACAAAAGTGTGCCATTTTCCATCCAGGTATGGAAAATCGGTCAAATTCATTTGGCACCTGAGGCTTTGAATTGTCTTTGGGTGAATCCTTCGCAATTTGGAAAATTCCCTTGGTGTGACATATTGTCCCCCATAGGGGTCTCGCTGACTGGACACCTTCCTTCACCACTGGAGGTGCCAAGTGTCACCTTCAGTTTTAACAATTTATCATGGGCCTGGTCTTAGTAACTAGACCTGGGGGACATGAAACAACAACAATAGAACACATTTTAAGAAGTATTTTTACTCACTCTTCTGGAGCAAAATGTTGGGAAGTCTTTGACGAGAATGTCCCTCAGCAGAGATGGGTCCCCGACAGAAAGCAAAGGCCGGTTACATTCAAAATATCTACGAATATAAAAGTACAGTGAAATCTCGATTATCCTGCCGAATTGGTGTGTCAAATATTTAAAAATTCCAAAAAATAGAGAATATTTTCAATTAATAGTAAAACGTCTTGTATGGAGGAGCACTGAAAGTCCGTGGATACTAAATCGGCTCTGGTTTTACAGTTTTAAACATTAGATTTCAGTGTCCTGTTTTGAGGTATCCGAGCAAACAGAAAGGGCTTGAAAATTAATTTTGATTTCTATTCCTATTTTTAAAATATCCTATCGGAGTTCAGGGAAAACTGCTTGGTTTTGATTTTATAGTAGATATCGCTTGGAGGTTCTGGATTTAAGAAAATCTCCGGATATTCCCGAATTTTTATTTTTCGGTATCGTTGGAGATTCCTCATCTTGGAATCTCCGTAGAATTAGGAGACATGTTTCTTTTGTTAACAACCGAGAATGATATTATTAGAGATTTTTCTGTTGACTAACGGTCGGTTAAAAGAGAGTTTTGTGTAAACGAAGAGACGAATAATCGAGGTTCAACTTTAACAAGAATTCTATCTTTAATATAATCGGACTATAAACTTATGTGATATACTTTTCAAACACAAACTTTTAAAAGAAAATCGGTATCGACAAATCAAAAATAAAAATCGACAATTGTCAAAAATAAAATACGTTTATTGAACTTTAGGTTTGCCTGATTCCCATTAATATATTTGTAGAAATAAACTAATAGTGAAAACAGAGAATCATTATGCAAACGGTGATGCTGTCCCAATTTTTAATTGGTGTTTTTTTACCATTAGATATTAACGGAAGTGTCACCGTCTGGATTCTATTGATTTTCCCATAACCTTGCAAAAAAGTCTTGGGAAATGTTGTTTTCAAAATTTTTTCACACTGTTTAACATTTTGGAAGCAAGATTGCACCGAAATCTTAACATTTTCTAGATCTGACCACTATCTAGACTCCAGAGTGTGAATTTTCCAATTTTGAGGAAAACAACTTTAATAAACCACCAAAAGTGGTGAATCAACACTCCAATTAATGGTGGCAGCTAGAAAGTTCCTGGATTCTAGTGTAATCATGCACTAAACTTTTTAACTGTGTTATAGGCTAATGACCTTCTGAAGTGTGTGTGCACACGATTAAGGTAAAATGTTGACGTGTGTTTGCGAAGAAAATCAATGCAATGGAAACATCTAAAAGCGAAGTGCATATTTTGGACCATTATTAGAACATTATTTTCGAATGCGCATAAGTACTGAAAAACAACCATTATATTCTTCGATATTAATTAAACTGTCTGATTGTTAAAAAAATTACGTAGAAAGTATCTTACCCGTATACAGGTCCGTATTCCAAGTATCGCTCCAGTTCAATGTCTTGCGTTGGCTAAAAATAAATATTATTGTTATTTTTATACAGTTATAAAAACACGTGTCTTATTTAATGCAAACAGGAATTGAAAGCATATATTAGTTTTGAGAAGGATGTTAAAACGATGATGGAAAAATTACTTTTATCTTTCAGCTTCTTCTTTTAAAAAAAATGTTTTTTAGGTTATTTTTAAAAAAACTGTGTAATGTAAAATTGAATTGAATAACAAGAGAGAGAAAGCTTTCCATATATGCATTATTCTAAACATATTTAAATTTCGCATAATTTTAAAGTGGTTGGTTATAATAGATACCTTTGTGCGTATTCACTATAGGCAAGAGTGAGATATTTCAGCAAAAAAAAAAAAATTCTGAATAAATTTAGCATGCAAACCACGAAGGATTTTTCTTAATGGTTATAAAAGTGCAAACTTTTTTTAATCAAATATTTCTAAAAACAATGTTAAAAGAATAAAACAAAGCAAACTTTTTGCATTGGAACAAAATTGTGTAAACGATGCTTGAATAGTTTTAATTCTGTGTATGATTTTTTAGGTGTTTTTTTTAAACCTGTAACTGTTTTGTCACAATATTAATCTTCCATTAGTTTAAAAAAAATCAACAAAACCATGTTATTATTTATACTGTATCACCATTATTGTCTAACACTTTTCTAACTCAAAGTAGCTCTAGAAAAGCTTTAATGCATTTTTAGTATGGTATAATTGTGTTTAACATTATAATCTTGCGACCGACCTGGTGTCCCCCATTTGGGGACATTTTCTAAAAAACCTCCCCACAAACTAATGTATTCCGAAATTGACTTGGCTCGCTAGAAGAAGATCCAAATATCAGTTTTCAGCCTTTGATTACAGGTATCAGTCATTTATTTCTGTAAATAATGAATTTGAAAGAGGATCAATACGATATTAGAGTTCTTAAAAAACTATTTGAACTTTTCAAACAGTTCTTTTTAGCAGTTAATTTTAAAGATTTTGCAATAAAAACAGCGTAAAAATAATCTGCTAACTACAAGTGCTTCAGTGACATGTTTTTTTTTTTTTTTTTTTGTATTTATAGCCCAAAAAATGCTTATTTTTAGAACTTAAGGCGTTACCCTAAGTAACTATAAACATAATTATTTTTAAAAATTTCTTTGCAAAACATACTTTTTAGCATATATTTGTATGAAAAGTATGTTTAGATTATATAAGAATATACGAGTAGGAGGCTCGGGTCTTAAGAGGTTATAAATGCATTCAGAATTTATTACTTTCGTCTCTATGCTCAACCATTTTTTTTATTTTGTTAGGACGTTTACCTTTTTGAAGCTATCCCCCAATGAACCAATCAAAGGAAGCGGCTTGGGATAGGGAACCCCTCGTTTCTTCCAGTATGCATGATTGTACGTCGAAAACCTGTGTGCCACAAAAAAGAACTCCAATTATTTGTTATCAATTGTTAATCAGGCGTCAACAGTCTTCTTTCATTTAAGACGTAGAAATATTTCAGACAAACGGACTGGCCAATATTCAACAACCACTTTTTTAGAATCAGCACCCTCCAAAAAGTGTAGAAAACACAATATCTCCATTTTGTGTTTTTGATCCATCTCAATACTTTCATTACCTTATATTCATATCAGAAAATTAAAAGTAAAATACAATGAGAGAGTTAAATTACGGGCTATTTTATGAGTGTTTATTGAGAAAAGCTGAGTTTTGCAATTAAATTATTTCGTTGAAGAGAAATGGAACTACCCACAAAATTATCTTGATTTATGAATTAGAAAAGTAAAATCCATGTATACGAAAATTTGATAGAACCACAAGTCATAGACTCCGAAGTAAAAATTTCTAATAAAAAGTTTTTTTTTTTTTTTTATTGCAAAAGCACTTGATTTTACATCATTGGCCCCCATGCCGAAGCATGGGATTGGAGCAAAAACATAAACTAAACAAAGAATAACTGATGAAAACATACAAAAACTAAATACAAAACAAATGCAACTAAATACAAAACTAATGCAACTAAATACAAAACTAATACGAAACTGAATGCAAACATACAAGACCACTGCAACTAAAAGCAAACATAAAAGAAAATCAGTCTTAGGATGTCAATTGCATCCTCTCCCTAGCCTGCCAATATCTATTGTACAAGTTTTTTCCATTCAATGAAGAACAATTTAGTAGATGCCCCTTGTCCATTTCACTGTTCTGATTGCACAGAGTACACAAAGGACTGTTATACACACCGATTCTGTATAGATGTTTAGCAAGGCAATCATGTCCAGTCTCTAAGCGAAAGGCCGCCACTGCAATTGATCTTGGAGAGTCTGGGATTTTATCGATTGTGTCCTTCCATTCCTTGTTCTTGATTTCTTCTAATAATTTCTTTTCATAGTTTTTCTTTACCGCACTTTTTATAATTCTTTTAATTGATGAAAATGGTACTTCGCTATTAATTTGTGACTGCAGAATATCTGTCCCTTTTTTGGCCAATGCATCAGCCCATTCATTGCCGTATATTCCCACGTGCGAAGGGATCCACTGCAGAACCACAGTCATACCTTTAGATGAAAGAACTTCAATATTTCTTCTGCAGGAGTCAATAATTTTTGATTCTGCTACATTATGTGCAGCAATAGCCTGGATGGCCGATAGAGAGTCTGAAAAAATAACTATGTTGTTTAGCTGAACTGATCTAACATTAATTTGTTCTGTTGCAATTCTAATTGCCTCCAGTTCGCCATCAAAGTTGGTCCGGAATGGACCAAGGGAAGAATAGAACGTAAAGTATTCCGAATATACACCAACGCCAACATTGTCAATCATTTTAGATCCGTCAGTATATATGTGTATCCAGTTGTCATTTGGATACCTGGTATAAATTGTCTCTAACGCAGCTGCTTTTAATTCACTTTCAAGTGACAATGATTTTGTCACGGCTTTCATCAAATTACATTCAAATATAACAGATCTTACATGGACAGGATTTATTGGTTTCATTAGTTCTTCAAAGGGAACATTCAGAAGAGAATATTCAATTAACAATTTAAAAACTTTCTGTAAAAATCCATCTTGGGTCTTCAATTTTCTGGGTTTAGTGATATCATAAGTCCTCCATATATCTGTTGATGGTAATCTAATTAACTTTTCATAAAGTATCAAAGCTTTCTCCTGAATAAATACTTCCACTGGTGTGTTTCCCGTTAGGGCTAACATTGCATTTATTGGAGTGGTCTTAACAGCTCCTGTGATTAGTCTTAAGGCTTCATTTTGAAAGACGTCAAGTTTAGAAATATAAGTTTTACTGCATGTAATTAGGGCCTCGCAACAATAGCCTATTAATGGCTTAACATATAAATTATAAGTATTATTTAAAATATCTCTTCCACAGCCCCATTTTACTCCTGTGAGTCTTTTAACCACAGTTAGCCTTTTTCGAGCTCTATCAATCACATCATCTATATGTCTCTGCCAAGAGAGTTTTTTTATCAAATTTCACGCCTAAGTAAACGGCTTCTTCTGTTTCCCGAATACGATTACCATTATACTTCAAATCCATTTCGGTTGATTGGTGATTAAGAGTAAAAGTTTGGTACATAGTCTTCTCAATGTTTACCTCCATTTTGTTCTCAGTTGACCATTCGTACAAAGCCTCCAAAGCCTGATTGATCTTAAGTACCATTTTTTCCGTATGCCTTCTAGGCGCTGAAGTCCACAATACTAGGTCATCAGCATACAAAGCACATTCAATGTCTTTGGCTTTTTCTTTGATTATATCAGGGAGATCATTAATATATACATTAAAAAGAGTTGTACTAGTCACACCTCCCTGCGGTAGGCCACAGTGACTTTAACTTATAAATCAATTTAGACACAGTGTTTTTAACTTATAAATCAATTTAGTTCTCCAAATACGGTCGTATGCAGCTTTAAAGTCGACAAAAACTGCCACTAAGGTTTCACTTCTATCCAAACTATCCTTGATAGCCTGTGAAAGTCTTATGACCTGTTGGCTTGTAGACTGGTGTATTCTAAACCCGCTCTGGTTCTTTGTAAAAAGGTTATAGTGTTCTAAGTAGAAAACTAGTCTCTCATTGACCATTCTCTCCATTATCTTGGCTATAATGGAATTTAGTGATATTGGTCTGTAACTTTCAGGACAATGAAGCGGCTTACCCTTCTTTGCTATTGGGATGATGATAGATTTTCGCCAAGCAGCTGGAACGTGAGAGTTCCAGGAAAAGTTGTATAGTGTCAAAAGTGTATTTAAGGCCTCTACACCCAAATGCTTAATAAATTCTGCATGAATGCCATCAGGGCCAGGGCTCTTTCGAATTTTTTGCTTCTCGATAGCATAATTCATTTCACTCATGGAAAAATCCATGCAAAAGATATCTTCACCAACCGAATAGCTGCGTCCAGTTAGTCTTTTTAAAATTCTTTCACCTCTCTTCATTTCAGTAGTTCTTTTTTGCTTATCTGCATAAAATTTAG
Source organism: Hylyphantes graminicola (assembly GCA_023701765.1). NCBI lineage: Eukaryota > Metazoa > Arthropoda > Arachnida > Araneae > Linyphiidae > Hylyphantes > Hylyphantes graminicola. Next base: position 62,849,028 of record CM043116.1, on the reverse strand, counting down.
TAAATGCTTCAGCTATCTTTTTATCAGTTGTCATTTGCCTATCACCAAATAAAATAGGCTCTTTTCTTTTCTCTTGGAACTTATTTGTTAGATTTGACATAAATTTATAAAGTTTTTGGCCATCTTTTCTATAGTCGATAGTGGAGATAAAATCACTCCATGCATTTCGTTTGGATTCGTTTATCTTCGACTTCAAATCTCTTGCTAGAGTTCTCCAAGTGCCAATATCCTCCGATGTACCTGTTGCTTCAGCAAGGTTTCTAGCTTGATCACGTTTCTTTTTCAGAATTCCTAGCTGTTCATTCCAAAACGGTTTGTACTTGTTTGATTTTGTACGTGGAATTGTATTATGTGCCGTCTCTAGTATTAAATCACAAATTTTTTGATTTGCCATGTCCAATGAAATATTGTCTTTGAAGATACGATCTCTTCTAAGCTTGTCCTCTAATAAATTTCGGAATTCAAGCCAATTTGCCTTTTTAAAATTCCAAGAAGGTCTCGCCTTCTTTACTTTTTGACTGTGCCTGTTTTTATGCGTATGAAGAGTAGTCAAAATAACTCTATGCCCAAAACCTGGGTCCTCCAGCACATCTCTTTGAACCGATTGGGCAATATCAGATGATACCAAAACCACATCGGGATTTGATAGAGTCCCATTATAATGCATATATGAGGGACAATCAGAACCTTGATACACAAGTTCGATTTGATGAGCGTCTATAAAACTCTCTAATTCTCTACCAGCACAATTCTCGTCTTTATAACCCACTAAGCGAGTATGTGCGTTAAAATCACCCATAATAATAGTCCTTTTTGAAGTAGTTATAACATCAAAATTTGGCTTGTTAACTGGTGGGCTATATAGTGAATAAATTTTGTAATGATTTTCATTTTTCCAACAGTCTATTTTTACAATTTCTGTCTTATCTTGCGTGTTTCCCATTTGCTTTACGACTGTGAATTTAGATGTTAATGTGGACTTGATTCCAACCAAAATTCCACTGGCAACCTGTCTGCTCTTTTCCAGACAGAACAAAGAATATCCCTTAAATTTAAACTTTTGTAACTTATCATTAGTGATATTAGCTTCAACTAGAGAGAAGATATCGACATTCCTTTCACGACAGATAATCTCAAGTTCGACCTTCTTAGCCTGGGACATCCCACCAGAATTCCAATGCAAAACACAAAAAGACTCCATAGCTGCAACAAGCAACAAAAAGAAAAAGCTCCAATCTTGCAACACCGTTACTCTTTTAGCACTACCCAGGGCTAAAAGAGTAACGGTGTTGCAAGATTGGATATCTAATAAAAAGCAAGATATCTAATAAGTTGCAAGATTGGAGATCTAATAAAAAGTAAATTTAGTACTGTTTCGTTCTACGCAACGTCCCCATTGAGGGAAAAGGGAAACAGACTTTTAAAGAAGAAGAAGAACTTTATTGAACACTTGATGTTGGCCGTCCAGGGGCCCCAAGGCCCGTCCGGACGATTCAAAAATACATAATTGAGGAAATACAAAATTGTGAACATAAACAAAGAAGCACGGCACTTGCGCGGCAAAAAAAATATAAAACAGTATAATTGTAACTGACAGAAAGATTTCGGACAAACTTATAGAAATGTAAAACAAAAGGCACATAGCAGCTGTATATTTTCAATGAAACTAAAAAATTTAATTAAATAGAAACAAATTAAAGAAAACAAAGTTTTAAAATTTTACATGATTTACAAAAAAATAAAACAATACATAACAATGTAACTGACAATAATTAATTTAGTTTAACTTAGAGTTTAACAATTATTCTTCATCGGAGTTTAAAATGTACATTTTAAGATTTCGTTTAAAATTTGCTAAATTGACTGCATTTTGTATATTTTCTGGTAATAAATTAAAAACTTTGGGTGCTAAATATTAAAAGCCTTTCCGAAATATTTCTTTATTTAATTTTGGAATGTCATAAATAGGTTTATTCGTGAAACTGTAATTTATAGAGTCTTTTATTTTACAAACAGATCTATTTTTATATAAGTAAAGAAGATATTATAAATGTACAATTTTCTAACACTTAAAAAGAGATTTCCATTTATTTCAGTTCCGAAAGTTATCATTTTGATCAGTCTATTTTGAGTATTTAATAAAGGCCCTAGAAAGTGTGCCTTTTACCCCTAGAAAGTGTGCAATAGTACACAGTTTTACCATCTCTATGCCTACAACTTCATCTACAAAAAATATATATCATTCTGAATGTTTATTTAAAAAAATTGAAACCTGATATTAAAGGCGGGAGGAACAATGATCATTGATAAAAATGTCGATAAATGATCATTGACATACGTTTCAAAAATGTCAGCTATCAAGTTGGTGTTGGTGTTACTTGTTTTCTGTGATCTAGATTAACTAGATCAAGCCCAGGATATCGCACACCATCAAAGAGTCCCTGATTCTAAAATACGACGAACGTCGTCAATAACCATCGTGCAGCTCTAGTGCGGCGATAATTCAAGACCAAGAATAACCTAACCATAAATTGGACAGGATTCTGCACCAAGTCATTCTTATCCAACCCCATACAGGCAAGAAGGTGGCTGGGGAAGGCCAGTGCCACACTACATGCAACCCTGGTCAAATGAAAGAGATTTAACCCTTTTAGTCCCAGGGATGCCATTTGGAATCACCACTTTCAATACTTTTTTTCCAAACGTTTATGTCCCGTTATGATATCCAAACACACATCATTCGATTCTTCACAATTTGTTCTATTATACAATATTTTACATTAATCTCAATAGAAGTCAGAACTACTATTTTTTATTATTTAGAAAATAGCTAACAAGCGTTTCACCTGATTTTTGAAATGTTCACTTCAGTTCCACGTATTTAAAACACAATTTAAACTATTTCGGTTAAAATATTTACTATTTTTTAATAATATGGTCAGATACCTTAAAGTATAAAACTCGAAGTGATTTTAGGTAATATATACTTTTTTATTTTGTTGTTTTCCACAGTTAAAAATTTTTGGCATTATTTCAAAAACCATATAAAAAATTTAAATGAATTTTTTTTCTTATGGAACTCTTATTTTTGACCTAAAATAAGCTTATTTTGTGAATATCAGATGTTTCTGTAGTGTAGTAAATTTTTGGGACTGAAAGGGTTAAGCTCCCTACCTTGAGGGGTCTAATTTTTTAATACCCTAAAATTAACTATTTTTTTAGTGGTACTGATGAATAATAATGTTAAATGGAATATACGACAAAAAAAATTAAATTAACTTTTTTTTAAAATACAAATTTGAAGAAATTTGCCTTAAATATAAGAGCTACGCAAAACGCCAAAAGTCAAAAAATAATTCTTTTGTTAGGCAGAGTCATTCATTACACCTTTTTACATGTTTTGAACTGAGATTTAAGCAAGATTCCTAATATTTTAGGAATTCTATTGTATTAAATCCATGTTTATAGACATTTTTATTTAAAAAAAAGAAAATTTTAATATTAAAAAGTCCATAAAATAAATTATATCAGTTATTTTTCTTAGATCTTATTTCAAAACACACTTGAATTTATATTAAACATGCTATAAAAATGAATGTTATTACATTATATCTAAAAATTTTTAAGATATCAGGTTTTAAAAAAACATTGTTGTTGAAAATTACCGTTCTTAAGAAAACTATTTTAACCCTCTAATGCATGATTTTTTTTTTATCCCGAAAAAATATATATGAATCTTTAATACTCATACATCATGGGAAAATACTGAAAAAAATTAACTGCATTAGAATTTAAATAATTTCAATTTTCAAAATCTTTTCCACATTACAAAAACCAACTAAAAAATTCCAATTTTGATAATAATGACTAGAAAACTACTAAATATACTTCAAAATAAACCTCTTTAACTACAATTAATTTTTCAAAACAATGTATTTGTAATTTAGTACAAATATTATTATACTTTGAATACTGCCAAAAACGTAATTTCGCAACAGTTAATAACCTCACTCTTTAATTATGAATGCACTTTTACTACTGTCATCTATGAGGGTTATTATTAACTAAAACTTCAAAATGGAATGTAATAGATGAAAAAACACAAATTTGTCGAGAGGGAGGTCTACTTTAATAGAATAAAGTGGATTATGTAACTTGTTGCCAAACGGTAACAGCATGCATTAGAGGGTTAAAGTTACTGGTTTCAGGAATACACCATAGGTTATGTTTTACTAAAATAGCCCCAGCTTTTGATTAAATTATCGTGGACTGAAAATATCAATAGTTTTATAAACGTAATTAATAGGGCTTTTCTTTAAAAAAGTAAAAACAAAATTGTCAAAATTTGCCGTTTTCAAGTTAGGGAGATACCCGATAAGGTAGTAAATATTGTCTGTATTGCCCTATATCACAATTGATCTTTAGGGCACCTCTTGGATAATCAGCATGATACCAGTCATGTGTTGGTGGTGTTTTACAGGTAAGTTTGTGGTGCACGAGCAGCCAAGATTTATCTACCTTGATCCTGGATGGCAACACGGCGCGTTGCTAGGGCAACGTAACTTTTCTTCTCAATAACAAGCTTGCTGGCCGTCGTGTTCCATGAATTTCAGAAGCTGCTGAACTAGTATTTTAGGTTTATCATTTAAGTTTGATATTTATTCTATAAGCAACTAAATAATCTTTATTTTGTAAAAAGTTGTAAATATTAAAAGCCCTTCTCCTCTCGACACTTTCCCTCCATCATTTCGGCCACCTAATATACAAGCATTCATCTTAACAAGTTCACTTAGGTAAGCCTTCCACGAAACTCTTCAATTCAGTTGTAAATAATATTTAAATATTGGATATTATTGAGCCTAACTAATTATATTAATTGTGATAATAAATTCTTACTTACCAGTATAACAAAATAATTGTGGTCAGGGCAATAAGGTTAGTTATAGTCCACTCTCCTAGCAATAGCTCGAGACCCAGCATGTTAATGTTTACAAAATGTAAATATTTACTGCTGAGGTGGTGTTCTTGACTAACTCTTTACCCAGTTGTAATAAGATAATGATTTTTGTTACTTGGATATTTTTTTAGCTGATTTCATAAAATAAATTGTTTCTGTGTTGTGTAAATGATGGTATGATTATATAATATATATATGAAATAAGTTCGAAATGAATAAGCCAAAAAAAATCTCTTTTTTTACTGAAGGTTAAATGCTTTAATTTTATTTCAAGGATATTAATTATTTCTTGCTTAGTGGAGAGGGTTTACTTTTCCATGATTATTTTTTCCCCTTTTACATTCTTTACTTTCAAATATTTAAGTACGACAAGGTATCATTGGCTTCCTTGTACTTCGAACTACAAACTAGCATGGCTACTTATCTTTAGAAAATGTAGTAATGCTGTTAATTTCGTTGACGAAACTCTTATCTGTTTTTTGAAATGGAAAAAGTTTTCTTCAGCAAGTAAATATATCAAGTTTTTGTCAGCTATTGGTTAAATACAAGCACGTTGACCTGTAAAACGTGCGCAATCTACAGGGTTGCAATTTCCCTGTCTGTCAAAACTAAATGGTTAAATTTTCCAACTATTTTCGAAAATATTTAACCCACTTATTTGCTTTTCTTTTATGTACACTTTCATGTAAATTTAAACAACGTGAGAAAAATAATGTGCATAAACTAGATCAGTAAACTTATTATATTTAATGATTTTGCATACAAGATTTTCGGGATAGTATAGTTATGAAAATCAAAATGTCTTTGCAATTTTTTTTTAAATACGATATACATTTGTGATTTCAAAATCAAAATTTTGGAAGTTTCATAGAAATTGCACAATTAACAGTTTAATTGTGTTAATTCAAAAATTAAATAATTTTAGAAATGTTAGTAGAGTACACTCTTAAAACAAAAGAGTGAAATCCACTCCAATTGGAGAAGTGCATTTTCGACACCCTAAAGGCATGCATATTTTCTCAGACTGAGTTAAAATCACTCGTTTGGAGTGATCCTGTCGGAGGTTTAACACACAAAGGATCCACTCCAAAAGGAGAAGTGCATTTTCCAGTCTGGAGGAGTGATTAAATCCACTCAGACTGACGTAAATTGGGAGTGTTTGTTTTAAGAGTGTAGGTTCAAGCAGGGCGTTTGACCAGCCACGCCTTTCAGGAATCGAGAAGTAGGTGGAGGAAGGAGGAGGAATAGGTTGAAAAGAGAGGTTGTTTCGTAAACCCAGAAGGATTGAAGAGGTATATGGCTTGTTTTGAAACTGGGGCCCGGATGGCCGAGTGGTTTGGACTGTTGGGACCTGTAAGGCAAGGACGGTTAATAATTTGACTCCATTTAAGTTAAAAGAAAACATGCCAGCTTAAACAATAACAAGAGGATTTAATTAGGTATTAGAAGTTACAATTTAGATTACATATTTAGTAGTTAGCTGAGATACAATAAGCGGCCACGAGCAAGCTCGCAGGAGCAGCGGCGAGAGAGTTACAAGTTGAATGAATGTCTCGTGGTTCAATGTTCTCGGGCGAAGTAGGAAGGAACGGAACAAGTTTAGCTGTCTCTCTACTTCTGTTGATACTGAGCGGTGTCCGGCGAGTATAGCGGCGGAGGTAGTGACGTGTCGTCAACCGCTGCACACTCCCCCCGCAGTGGAACGTTACGTGAATGTGACATAACGACGAGGGAGCGTGATGACACGACCAGCACGAGTTGTCTTTAGAGCTGGCGCGAGAACTCCAGGGGGCCTCCTAGATGATCCCGCTGTCGAAGACGATGCTGCTGGCGACGAGTGCTCCGTTGATGACCTCGCTCCTGTAGAGGGTGCAGGGCCAACATGGGTTGTCGATCGCTCGGAGTCGGTCGAGGCTTGACGGTTACCCTGAACAGGTGCTGATGGTTGTGGGTGCACCTCCGGAGAGAAGGTACCTGGCTGTACTCCCGGCTCCAAATCGATGGCTGTTGAAGGGTTGATGGGTGGAGAGTCTGCGACGATGAAAGCTGGCTTCAATCTGTCGATCGAGATGGTGCGGCGCTCGCCTTTGATCTCCAAGTCGAAGGTCTTCTCCTTCTTCTCCAGGACTGGATACGGTCCGTCGTATGGTGCTTGGAGTGGCTTGCGCACGGCGTCGTGCCGCACAAAGGCGTGGGTGCAGGCTCGCATCTGTGGGTGGACGAACGTCGCTCTCCTTCCGTGGCTCGACGTTGGCACGGGGCGAATGCTACTGAAGTGGGACTTGAGATCCTCCACGAGTTGCTGGGGAGAGGATTCTGTGGGTGTAGGGTCGAAGAACTCTCCAGGCAAGCGAATCGTCTGCCCTTACACCAGCTCGGACGATGTGGCGCGTATGTCCTCCTTGAAGGCGGTCCGGAATCCAAGCAGTAGGGTGGGGAGAGCAGCTGCCCACTCGCTGGTGTCGTACGCCTTCAGTGTGGCCTTCAGAGGTCGGTGGAACTCCTCGATGAGACCGTTCGACTGCGGGTGGTATGGGCTGGTCCTCAGCTTCTTGATTCCCAGGAGTTGTGAGAGGGCACGGAACAAATCACTCTCGAACTGGCGCCCTTGGTCTGTAGTTAGGCGTTCCGGGCATCCAAAACGGGAAACCCAGGTGGCGTAGAAGTGCTGTGCCACCGTCTCTGCCCGAATGTCTGGTATTGCCACTGCCTCCGGCCATCTCGTGAACCTGTCTATCATTGTTAATAAATAGTAATTATTTTGCGAAGGGGGTAGGGGACCTACTATGTCGATATGGACATGTGAAAACCTTTCTGTCTGGTCCACGAATTTTCCGAGAGGGGTTTTATTGTGCCTCGCGATTTTCGATTTCTGACATGGGATGCAACACCTTGCCCAATTAGTGCAGTCTTTTCCGATCGAGGGCCATACAAACCGTGTCCTGATGAGTTTTGAGGTGCTTCGAGCTCCTGGGTGAGACACGTTGTGTAGCGTTGCGAAAACGTGCTCGCGAAATTGTTTGGGAATGTACGGTCTGGCAGTGCCTGTTGAAAGATCGCAAAATACAGCCTGCTTGCAGTCGGGAAGGTTTATTTTCTTAAAATGGAAAATATTTGAGTTGCTGAGTAGGCTTTGCAATTCGGGGTCGTTTTGTTGAGCTTGTGCGATTTGCTCATAGTCAATTGGACTTGGCATGGAGATGGAACTTATACGTGAAAGTGCGTCTGCCACGATGTTTTCAGAGCCTTTGATATAGCGAATATCAGTCGTAAATTGAGAAATGAAGTCCAATTGTCTAGCTTGTCTAGGTGAGCATTTATCGGAGCGTTGCCGAAAAGCGTAGGTTAAGGGTTTGTGGTCCGTATGGAGGGTGAAGTGACGCGCTTCTAACCTGTGCCTGAAATGCTTGATTGAGGCGTAGGCTGCTAACAGTTCTCTATCGTAGGCGCTGTAGTTTTTTTCTGCAGGAGAAAGTTTTCGGGAGAAAAACGAGAGCGGTTATAGTTCGTTTTCTACAACTTGCATTAGAGCTCCGCCAATTGAAAAGTCGGACGCATCTACTTGCAATGATAAGTTAGCGTCTGGTTTAGGATGTGCCAAGAGAACAGCGTTTGCAATTAACTCTTTGCATTTTTGGAAATCGGCTTCAGCGTTGTCTGACCAGGCGATTTTGGTCTTGTCGTTTTTCTTTGCACCTTTGAGATAGGAAGTTAAGTGCACTTGGTGCTGTGCAATGTTTGGTAAGAAACGTCTAAAAAAGTTTAGAAACCCCAAAAATTGCTGAATTTCGCGAATTGTTTTCGGTCGCGGGTAATTTTGAATCGGGTCGATTTTATCCGGAAGTGGTTTAGTACCGTTTTTTGTTATGAGGTGCCCAAGGAAAGGAATTTCGGATGCGCCGAAAATACATTTTGCCACGTTGACAGTTAAGCCGTAAGCGTTAAGTCTTTCAAGTACGCGTCTTAAGTGAACTTTATGTTCCTCTTCAGAGCTACTGAAGATTAAAATATCGTCGAGGTAGACGTAGCAGAAATTAAGATCTCCGAGAATTTCGTTCATGAAACGCTGAAACGTCTGCGCGGCACCACATAGACCAAAGTTTAAAAAGGGGAATTCAAATAAACCAAACGGTGTGCAGATTGCGGTTTTTTGTATGTGGTCAGGGTGTACAGGAATATGGAAATAGGCACGGACAATATCGAGTTTTGAGAAGATGTTTTTTCCGTGTAGAGCGTTCGAGAAATCCTGTATATGCGGAATGGGGTAGCGATCGGGCACGGTGCAGGCGTTCAAGCGTTTGTAATCTCCTACGGGGCGTATGCTACCTGAGCTCTTTGAAACGACGTGAAGCGGTGAAGACCAAGGAGGTTTTGAGGGTCTGCAAATACCCTGTTTGACCATAAACTCAAATTCTTTCTTCACCTCATCTTGAAGTTTTGGGTTTAGTCTCCTTGGTTTGCTATGGATCGGAGGTCCGGTAGTTTCTATGTAATGGACGGTGTTGTGTTTAACCGACCCCAATCCGGAATTTAGCTTCAACAAGTCGGGAAATTCCCTCAATATCTTGTGGTACGGCGTGTCATCTGAGATGTTGTCAGATATGAGTTTAACGGAAGCGTGGTTTGTTTGCTGAGACAGAACCCCAGGTTGGGTAAGTTTTGTCAGGTTGTCAATTAGTCTGCGCCGTTTGAGGTCGATTAGCAAATCGTAGTGCCGCAAAAAATCAGCTCCTAGGATAGGGACGGGAATATTTGCAATTAAAAACTTCCAAGTGAAGTCTCGCCTTAACCCTAGGTTAACTTGCAGCAGCTTTGTTCCATATGTAAATATTTGCGAGTTATTTGCTGCAAACAGTTGAAGCGGATCCGGTTTTAACTTCCGAGCATCATTGGGGACGGGGACGCACGAGACGCCCGATCCTGAATCGACTAGGAATTTTAAGTGCGAGTTCTTGTCGTATATGAACAGACGTGTGGGTTGAGCGACTGCTGCCGTTGTTTTAGCCGCAGCCGCTACCGCTAGTTTCCCGAGTCGTTCTCGAATGACGGATTTCTCGCCAAAAATGAGCATGGCTCATTACAATTGCGCGCTTTGTTTCCGAACCTATGGTGGTAAAAACAGTACTCCCTATTCCGGGACCGGGACCTCCCACGCGAATGCGAGCGCTGTCTGTAGTGAGAACGAGAGCGATCCCTTTCGCAAGAAAGGCGTTCGAGTTTTTGGCCCATCATGGCTATCTCGTTGCGGAGCGCCTCGATTTCCCCGCCCGATGCCTGCGCCACGTATGATGCGGCATGCGATGACGCATGCGTTGCGATGTGCGCTGTGTTTGGTGCGGGTTGCGTAGCGAAGTTTTCTTGGCGAACAGCGTAAACGCTAGGCGTTGCGCGAACTTCGCTGATCTTGTCTGCCATTTGGGCTAACTTTTCGATATTTTCTGCACTTATCGAAAGTATTGCTTGCATGTCAGGGAGCAGGCGTTGCAGCCACAAAGTTTTAATAAAATCATCTTTTAAGTTGCCTCCTGTTGTTCTCATTTTGCGTAGCAACTGCGAAGGCTTGTCGGTGCCCAATTGAAGTTCGGAAATCAAGCGGCGGACCCTTTCATTTTCGGTGTCCGAAAACTCAGCAATTAAACGATCTTTTAAGGCTTGATATTTTTCAGTATCGGGCGGGCTTAAAAGAATATCCGAAATGTTATTCAGAGTTTCCGGGTCGATTGCCGTAATAAGATAATGGTATTTTGTTTGGTCATTTGTCACTTTGGCAAGGGAAAAATTGCTTTCTAACTGTATAAACCAAAGTTTAATGTTGGATTTCCATAACGGTGGAATTTTAACGGCCACATGGGCGACTTGCGATATTTCTTCGGCCGGCTTAACGACGTTTTTATGATCGTTGTTTACTTCGCCGTCATTCATCACGACTATTTAGGCAATTTAAGAAAGGAAATGAAGAAAAAATGCAGTGGGGAAAAGGACCAGAACAGAAATAAAAGTTTTCACATACCTTGGTTGATTTCTACTCGCGTGCAAATCCAACGTGGGTGTACACACGTTTTTTGGTTTGAAGGGAAAAAAATTTTTAGAAAAAATACGATTGTAGTTGCGATTTGTCGTTTGCATAATTAATATTTTAGAAATTATTTGTGCTGGGCTTCGCATAATTTGGAAGATTCAAACGGATGCGAGTTTTTAAGGTTAGTTCGCACGTCCGTGGTCGCCAATTGTTGGGACCAGTAAGGCAAGGACGGTTAATAATTTGACTCCATTTAAGTTAAAAGAAAACATGCCAGCTTAAACAATAACAAGAGGATTTAATTAGGTATTAGAAGTTACAATTTAGATTACATATTTAGTAGTTAGCTGAGATACAATAAGCGGCCACGAGCAAGCTCGCAGGAGCAGCGGCGAGAGAGTTACAAGTTGAATGAATGTCTCGTGGTTCAATGTTCTCGGGCGAAGTAGGAAGGAACGGAACAAGTTTAGCTGTCTCTCTACTTCTGTTGATACTGAGCGGTGTCCGGCGAGTATAGCGGCGGAGGTAGTGACGTGTCGTCAACAACTGCAGGACCAATAAGCCAGCAGCCTGCGCGCTGCAACAGGTGCAGGCTCGATTTACCGCCTACGCCCTGGAGTGCTTCCTTTCTCTGTGATAGTTTTAAAAAAATCTTTCTGTGTCTTTCTTACATGACGAAGGCTTATAAAGCATGTCTCTTATCAAGCACACAAACTAGAATACACATGTATCTACTTCTACCATTACTAAGAAACTGGTCTATCTCCAGTTTGAGTGCAATAATATCAGAAGCACAGGTTGAAATTTTACATCTTCGTAGATATTGTTATCTCGCTTACACTTACAGAAAATGAACCATAGATAGGGTAAACTGACCAGTGAGTGAACAGGCCCCAGTGAATGAACATTTGATAAATATAATTTTAAAAAATAAGGATTGAAAATCCTTCCACCATATGGATTGGCAACACTGACTTCCTACCATGTAGTAGGAAGCTATCTGACAATGGTTGGTTGTCCTGGTCATTATATCCTGATGTTCATTCACTGGCGAACGTGACGTCTTAAGCGGTCATTCACTGGTTAGTCTACCCTATCTGAAAGATAAATAGTAAGGAAGAGGAATGGGTTCATTGCCAGCGAACTCTCATCTTCTGCACTGTTCAATACAAATAACGTTAGTAAAATGAGAGTTAAAAAAGGGCCACTAAAAAGGTTCACTACATGTCAGGGTTCATTATATTCCAGGTTCATTTTAGCGAGGTTCGACAGTATAACAAATAAATCTAATGGTAATGTAATGTTATCGTTTCCGGTTAACTATTTCTACCCTAATTTTAGGAGCTTTTACACCGCCAATTATGCCTCCTAATTTAGAGCCCAAATCATATGACGTGGACGACACCTGAGCGGGCACCTTAGCTGCGAGAGACATCGTACGCCAACGCCATCGGGACTTTCGACTCCACAGATTTTACGAGTGCACTCGGGCACCCCGGTGATTTTTAGAGGATTTTTATCCACCGGCACAAATACATCTAAAACTAATGCCGCCAAATAGAAATGTATTTTTTTAAGTATTTCCCAAAATTCAAGTGACAAGTGTAATGCAAAAAGTGGAAAAAGTACGCGTCATTCTCCATCAACAGGAATATCTTTTAAGGTAATCTCATTCTCATAAACGTTCTTTTTTGCGCTTCGTAAATCTGATGAAAGGCACCAGGGCATTAAGTCAAACTTCTGGATAATGATAATTCGATTCGGAGTGATTTAATTAAACAACGAAAAATTAGTACAAAAAACTTCTGTGTTCCAATTTCCAGGCCCTTACAGCTTCTTAACAGTGCCAACATACGCATTTCAAATATGAGCCACATTTAAAGGTAACCCAGAATCGAAAATTCATTAAAACGATTTTGAGATTTTAAAATTTTATTATTTTAAAAATTTATTGAGATTTTAAAATTTTAAGCATAATTTTCAATTTCATATAATTTTTAACTACTCAATATACAAGTATACTTTTTTTTCTATGTAATTCTATAAGATTTATTTATCATAAAACAAATTTTAAAATTTATGAAACTTTAGCCAAAACTAAAATAAATGATAACAAACATAAAACTATTTACAAAATTTGAAAACATTGGGATTAGGCTTGCGCGCCACATTTTGAGGTCAAAATTGAAGAAATAACCAAACAAATGACTTTATATTGTACAGATATGAACAAACAAAGGCTTATACCTAATATCTAAGCTCAATTTTAATACGAAATTATTTTAAGAACTTTTTTTTTAAAAATTAATAAATTTTTAAAGTTTTGATTTGAATTTTTGAAAAAAAATAATTGAGCTTAGAAATTAGGTGCTAGTCTTTTTATATATATATATTTTTACAATATAAAGTCATTTTCTCGGTCATTTCTTCAATTTTGACCTCAAAATGTGGCGCGAAAGACTAATCCCAATGTTTTCAAATTTTGTAAATAGTTTTAAGTTTTTTATCATTTATTTTAGTTTTGCCTAAAGTTTCATAAATTTTAGAATTTGTTTTACAATAAATAAATCTTATAGAATTACATATAAAAAAATTATACTTATACATTGAGTATTTAAAAAATTATATAAAATTAAAAACTATGCTTTGCACATTTTTAAGACTCCTATGACACCTTAAACTTACAATATGCAGTATTTTTTTCAGGTTTTCGCAGTCAACATTAGATAAGGATAATATTATAAATAATGATGCGAAGTAATAAATTTGTTATGCATCAATAAAAGCCATAAAAAACAAAGACAATCCGATATCAAGTATTTTTCATAGAATTATATTTTAATCCCAATCCCTACTGTGCAAATTTGTCACATGACCAAGCCAAAATCAAGTCAGATAATATCAACAAAGAATTCAGTATACACATTTTAACATAAACAACTTTATTTCAAAGCATAAATGGAAAAATTCAGATAAAAATTTCATTCATAATCCGTCGAAGAAATGTATAGAAAAGAATTGGTCCTTCAACTGTCATGCACTGCTAGAGTCACCCAATTTTCGATGCACTAACGTAAATAGAGTAGTGGCAGCCATGCCCGAGTTTCCGAGAAGCTTAATTAGATGAACAAACGACTCATCACTTTTGGTCTACATGCACTTAATTACCTCGGGCAGTAAAAGTGACATTGACAAACTACGACTTGTCGGGGCTGCTGTGCAAATACTAGCCCTTTAACAACGACCTTGTGAATTCCATTAACACCTCCATTTCTTAATCAAACACATATCTTCATAAAAACGTTAGTTCAAATAAGTTCCTTAAATTCGATTTTCGTGTAATTTAACTTGTCTGGAAAAAATGGTTAAGAACTCTGGAAAGCTCATTTTCACAGGCAATTCTCTATTTTTTATTATTATTATCATTTTTTTGGCAGTCGACGTTAATGAGATAATAGGCGTAAATGCTTGGTGATACTATGTAATGTCATAACAGCCTACAATGTACGAGGGCTGTTTTTTTTTAGTTTCAACCTCCGACGGGCTGTAACAAAAGACGGGTCAAAATAGAAACAAAAAATATTTTTTTATTAAAAGTAATGTACAATACTGCTTATTTCTCTACATAATCACCTTGACGATTAAAGCATTTGTCACATATCTGTAAACAAGCTTTGAAATACACTCTTTATAAAATGTGGCCGCCAAATGACTTGAAGTGAGTTGGGACGGTTATATTTTGAGGTCCACGCCAATTTGGAAGCGCTGCAATAGAAGCCACTATGCTAATCGATAATTCACTTATGGCACATCTTCGAATGTCCTTAAACACTTAGTCAACTCGCTGAGCAATGCCGTATGTAGATACAGACTAGCTTCCTCGGTCCCCTTCTTCATGAACATCAGTTCGACCACTTTTAAATTTTCAACATTATTCAGTAACAACGCCACCACTCATACATGTCCATGCACTCGACTCATTCTTAGATAAATTTCCATTGCACTGTTCCCTTCTGCCTGCAAGAAACGAAAAACGGCTCTAAAACGTCACAATTCCATCCCAATCATTTCCTGCAACATTTTATGGAAGAGGGTATTTCAAAGCTTGTTTACAGATATGCTTTAATCGTCAAAGTGATTATGTGGAGAAATAAGGAGTATTGTACATTACCTTTGGTTCAAAAAATATTTTTTGTATTTTGACCCTTTTTTTTGTTTCAGCCTATCGGAGGTTGAAATATGCAAAAAAAAAAAAAACATTACCGTCTGCGTCAGTTTCTAACTTAGTTGAAAATGTTATTTTTATTAGGTAATTAAACAATCCAATGATGGTTCAAATAATCTCAAAAAGTTAATTTTACAGCAAATTTACTTTTTTGCGAACTTTTTAATGGTACAAATGGGTGAGTGCGCATCAAAACTGTGGAGTTCTTTGAAAATGTCATTCGGTGTAGTCCATGCTACATCAATGGAAATGTCACATTTGTATGCAAGTGCCCAAACATCATCAAAATTGCCCCAGTTTTCAATAACCATTTACTCTTAAAACAAAAGAGTGGAATCCACTCCTGTAGGAGAATCGCATTTTCGACACTGGAGAGGAGTGATTATTAACTCAGACTGAGTTAAAATCACACTCGTTTGGAGTGATCCTGTCGCAGGTTTAACGTACAAAGGATCCATTTTTCCTATAGATGAAGTGCATATTCGACACCGGAGAATTGAAAATTAACTCAGACTGAGTTTAAATCGCTCGTTTGTTTTAAGAGTGTAATGATTGGCGTACATTATTCCCTTTTATCTTATTTCGCAAGAGGAGAATCGTTCCGTTCTTCCATTCGAAGAAAAATTCCTCTTGGCTGCAAGATGCCTTGACCTTTGAGGAATTCCAATGGTTCCTAGAAAATAACAAAATAATTTCCATTAGGTTTTCTAAAATTAGATTTGAACGTACATTCCTATTTATAAAGTCCCTTGGACTAGATAGTGTATTTTTCCTTATAGACATACATTTTCTATTTTGATAACATAGCTCTTTCATTTCCGTTGAAAAAATATTTTTTATTCCATTATGCTAAAAACACCAACCTGTGTCTCCGGGCACTTTCTGATGCGGAAGTTAGCTATGACGTGTGCTAAGCACACTTTCACTTCCATGAGGGCGAACCTCATCGCCACGCAGTTCCTGGGCCCAGCACCAAACGGCAAGTATGCGTACTGGGGTCTCTTGGCGCGCTCTTCGGGTGTGAACCTAGAAAAATTATCGGCGATTTTATAATCTCTTTTTTGAAATGTGATATCATTTAATATACGTGAGCATAAACGTCATTAATTAAGTAGTTTCATCAATCGTGAGTTACAAACGCGTTTGTATTGTTATTAGTCTTCGCCCAGAATCATAAATTTAGAAAGTAGCAGAAATGCCCATCGGTTGTGCAATGCAAACCGCGCGATTGTGTGATGAATCTACATTTCACGGTTTTCGCAATGCCTCACGGGATACTGGTTCACAAAAAATGCTTTTGCCGAAGAGCTACATGCAATAATAACTGCATTTTTAATATGCTCATTTTATGAATTATACCTCATGTCAGCCAGAAATTATCAATACATATCCAGCTATAAACTTATACTTGCAAAAACGGTAAAAAGTTTTAATTAGTTAATATTAAATATATTTTATATTAGTCGAATTATCTCATGGTGCCATCTGGTGGCGTATGGCATGTGCTAGGGCTTGCGAACTGCCTTATGGGATACTGGTTCACAAATGGCTTCACCATTCCATATAGGGGCAGATCTGCTACTTTCTAAATCTATGCCCAGAATTTAAGTGGATGCAGATGCTTTCCGGGTTGAGTTGTGTCCCGCCTGCTGTATTAAAGTAGTATTTCATAACGCAACACAACTCCTCTTAATTTGGAAAGTCTTGGAACATCTTGTCGAGAAACGGTTGGGCACTGCTGGTGAAGATAGTGCCTCATAGTGATAGATAGTCATAGTGATAGTGCCTCAACTGGGTGGAACAGTCAACAAGATTATATATCTTGTAAAGTTCTTGAAAAGAAGAAAATATATCTGATACAAAATGGTGATATTTTTTTACCATTAGATTGACTTGAGGAAGGGCTTCACGCCTACAAGAGTTTCTTTCAGCAATGTGTCTTCATGCTCTCATAATTCAGAAGACTTTTGATAAGATAAATAACCAAATTGTAGCGGTAAGATGTCGTTTTAAGCAATCAATTCAACATGCTGCTGAGGAGGAAGTAGCTGAATCAAAATCCACCGACATAACTAATCAGTGAAAATGCATAATGGAAGACACAGCGTCATTTTTCAAAAGTTTGAATTTGTGATTTGTGCAGCATTAAGTGATGAAAATGGCAAAGAAATGTATACTGAAATGTCTCTCTAAATACTGCTGTTTCGACAATAGAGATAGAAATACAGTGCGCTATCACCTATTATCTGGAGGGGAAACGGAGGGTAAAAATTTGTTTTCATTTACCACCTCAACATGGCGGCCAGTTGCGTACAAAATGACAGTACAAAAATTGCACTTTTTAGAAGCTGTTATCTTGGTGGCTTTTAAAATTTTTTTAAAAACATGGATAGTACTTTTATGATTGTTGAATCAGGATCATTTTTTGGATAGTTCTACTTGTATTCAGTGAAATAATTGTAATGTCAGACTTAATTTTGGATGACATTTTATGATTGGTAAGGCTTAACGATGAATATAAAATTAATAATTCCAAATTATCAATAAACAACTATGCAAATTTTCGGTTACTTTATAATACTACTTTTGACACTTACAAAAAGAAATTCGAAATATTTGCAGTATCAACTAGAATCACATCAACAATTATGATTCTAAAAAAAGCGCAACTTTAGTACTATTTTTTCTACGCCCTGGTAAGTAAAGAAGTTAATCAGTAAAAACATTTCTTAAAAAGCATATTATTTAGTTTTTGTAAAAAAAAATCGTGTTGGTTCCGAAGGGTAAATGGAAATCGACGGAATGAAAAGGATTTTCTAGCGCTGTGAGTCCCAATAAGGCAATGACAATATATGGATTAAACTTTTACCTGTCAGGATCAAATTTTTCAGGATTCGGGAAATATTTGGGATCCCTGTGCATACCGTAGGTGGGAATGGTGACAATCATATCCTTCGGAATAGTGATACCTGTATCTCCTAACTTGTAATCATACTCCGCTACTCTTTCTAACCTGAAAAAAATATCACATGAAAACTTTCAGCCTCAATCGGATAAGTTTATAGGAAAGGTTTTCGTCTTTGTTAAGGGGTCATAGGAGTCTTAAAAATGTGCAAAGAAGGTACTACAAAGCATAGTTTGATCTTTCATGTCATTTTTTAACTACTCAATATATAAGTATAATTTTTTTATATGTTATTCTATCGATTTATTTAACATAAAACAAATTTTAAAATTTATGAAACTTTAGCCAAAACTAAAACAAATGATATTAAACATAAAGGTATTTGAACACATTGGGATTAGGCTTGCGTGGCAAATTTCGAGGTCAAAAGTGAAAAAAAAAATGACCAAGAAAATGACTTTATACTGAACAAATATGTACAAACTAGGACTTATACCTAAATTCTCAGCTCAATTTTAATTAGACATTATTTTAAGAACTTTTTTCTAAAAAAATTACTAAAAAATTTTAAATTTTGATTTTAAATTTTTTTAAAATAATTTCTAATTAAAATTGAGATAAGAATTTAGGTATAAGTCTTTGTTTGTATATATTTGTACAATATAAAGTCATTTTCTTGGTCATTTTTTCAATTTTGACCTCAAAATTTGCCGCGCAAGCCCAATCCCAATGTGTTAAAATAGCTTTATGGTTAATATTATTTATTTTAGTTTTTGCTAAAGTTTCATAAATTTTAAAATTTGTTTTATATTAAATAAATCATATAGAATTACATATAAAAAATTATACTTATATATTAAGTAGTTAAAAAATTACATGAAAGATCAAACTATACTTTGTAGTACCTTCTTTGCACATTTTTAAGACTCCTATGACCCCTTAACTTACCTCGTAGCTGGTGGATACATTCTCAGGGATTCAGAAATGACATTGTCCAAATACTTCATGCTTTGAATTGCTTCATTAGTGAGTTCACCCTACAATAAGACATTGTTGTAATTTATTAAATGAACATTTTAATGGTGCGAAACAATAATGAACAAAAAAAAACGTTTAATTCAAAATATATTTTTTAAATTTTTGATAGTCAAATTTTGCATTATCTGAATTTAAAAACAGTATCTGAATTGAAAAACATTATCTGAATTTAAAAACATTATCTGAATTTAAAATATAAAAAAATTTAAATTGCCAAAATCAGAGTGTGCTTGTTTTAATTTAAGTTAAGAGCTTTAGTTGCGAATTCATTTTAAACATCTGAAAACAATGAGCATGAAATTTGCTACAAATTGCAGTTACTGTATAAGGCCCGAGCCTTGGACTCATAATTTTATGGGGGAACCAAAATTTTCTACAATAGCCCATATAAATTTGTTTCACTCCTCACAATTGAGTTCGCTTTAATGAAAAGTTTAATTAAATGGAATCATGCATTTAAAATCTGTACAACTATAAGCAAACAAATAGTTTTTTCTTTAATTTGATGATAGACTTTACTTTCAAAGTTCATTACTTTACAGTATGTATATTAAATAACAATATTGTGGGGCCTAACATGTTTCAGGGCCTAGAGTTTTAACTTATCAAGATCAGACCCAGAAAGCATTAGCGTCATACATTGGCCTCCTGGATAGCTTGGTCTACTTCCTGTCTCACTCTGTCTTGAATGTCTGGATTGACTGCCATGAGATAGCTAGAAAATGACAAAGTGGAAGCTGTAGTATCGTATCCAGCAAGGAAGAAGATGATACACTGGGCCACTAGCTCGTCCAAAGACAAATCTGTAAAAGATTTTAACTAATTTTTCTTGTATTTCAGTAGTTTATAAATTTTTACTGTTAATATCTTTTATCATTGACAGCTTCGACAATCTTTCATGCTGGGTAATGCTTCAAACTCAGAAACTTATAAACTCAGAGTTCCCTAAACGTTGTCGGGGCATGCGTGTCACTCGATAATAGTAGAAATAATTTAAATGTTAATTTTTTTATTGGTTGATCAACGTACTGATCGAAATTTTGTTGTTACTAATCAAAGACAATTTCGAGGAATAGTACGGTAAAAATTACCATTGGACAAACAAATACACACTGGTCACATGGCACAATGGGCCACTAGCACGCCCAAAGACAAATCTGTAAAAGATTTTAACTAACTTTAACTAATGTTCTATGGTTCAGTCGTTTATAATATTTTTTGTAATAAGAGCTTAAACATTGAGAACCGGCTGAGTAGTCGGATTTTCTGGATGGAAAAATTCTGGGCAGGCATGTCAAATGATTAATTGGAATGTAAAAGTTCCCTGGAGGGCCCACTTGGTTTGGGTTCTCTCGGCAAAATTAATCGGCACACTTAAACATCCACAGAGAGCTCAGATTCATGTAATCTGTGCGTCAAAATCGGTAGCGAGAGCAGCCTAGATGGTGCCACAAAAAAAAATGGCTCTCAGTTCTGGGGAATGTGCCGAGTCTGCAAAGGCTTGACCGCCAATGTTGCAGCCCCTTCAGAGAAAAAAAAGTTTGTTGCAACTATTCAAAGAACTAGAAAATCGAAGAATGGATATATAGTTAAAAGCACAATTGGGCAAGCAATTGTCTGCTGCGCACAGACACGACGTATTCGGAATATTGGAGAATAATCATATGGAGAGGCGAGGTTTCCCCAACTTTGGTTTAGCTTTGAAATAGCATGGGGAAAAGCTTGAAAATTTAGCATTTGAGAATAGCATGAAAAATAAATTAAAGATCATAAACCGATAATATTTGGTTTACTTTCACTTAAAACTTACTTTTGGAAGTGACATTCTTGAGAATATGCGGATTAATGTCGATGTCTCCATAGTTCGAGGCTATGTCGCCTTTTTCTTGGACATCCTTTTTTTGTTCATCTGATACTTCTTTTGCAGTGTCCATCAAAAGTTGAAGAAAGTCATTCCTCGTCTATAATAAAAAAAATAAGAACTTAGAACTTGAATTCTTGGAATAAGTGCCACTTGGCCACTTTTCGAACTTGACGCATCAAAAAGCCTTTTTATGAGATATATTTTTAACAGATATAAAACTTTGTATGCACAACATATTTTGGCTATTTTTTTATTTTAAGTTGGATATAACTTCCTTTAGAATCTATATTTTAAAAGTTCAGCTTATAGCGATAGAGCTTCAATATAGACAGACAGGAAACAGAAAAATGCTCCTTACTTCAAGTCTCAGCTTTAAGAAGAAAATGTAATTTCTGATAAATTCTCTTTGAAAAAATAAAAATAAAGTTCTGATGTACCTGACCAGTTCTTTTTCGTTCCTCCATAATCTGAAGTGTGACTTGTTTGAAGAAATTCATTACTTCAGCATTAAAAACGTTGATACCTAAAAGCTTGGTGAGTTTAGGAGCAACGACTGAAAACAAAAGTTGTTATTATGCTTTTATATAGAATGCTTGTTACGTGAAAAGTAATACTTTAAAAACTGCTCAAAACAATTAGGAAAATTCATGGTTTAAACCATTTCGCTCCCAATGATAAGGTACTCTCCCATTTTCCTTTTTATAATTGAAGACGATTTCTATTCAGAATCAGCATATTTTTAATTTCATCATTTCATAAATTTCGAAAAATTTCCTTTTAAATGAACTTATACATTTTTTTATGTTTATCAGAATTTTTTTAATCTATTTTTAAATGCTATAGTTATTTATAGTAATTTTTTTTAAATATTTAGAAATAAATAAAACAATATTTAAAAAAATCGAATATTTATAGTTACTCACTGAAAAGGAAAAATCTCCAGTTAATCTTTCGGGTGAAAACTTTCTTCGCTTTAGTCACAAACTGGTTATCGGGGTTGTTGTGTGAGTCAATTTTCGTCGAGAAAGCAGAACTGGCGATCACATCCATCGAATAAGCGCCGTACATTCTACAAACAAATTCATAGTTTCTCAAAATATGGTACTATCACTATCAAATCATAAGTAAATCGCAAGATTAGTATGCATGAGCCAAAAAAAACGAACTACATACACGATTAAAGAGCTTAGTGGAAGACGCGCAAACAGACATTTTTGTAAATAATTGAGAATTTTGTGTTATTGTGTTTATTGATTGTTATTGTTTTATTTGATTTTTGTGTCTCTATATTATATAAAATTGTAATTTTCGGACGCTTTAAAGCCACGTGACTTACGTCCTGTGGCTTTGGTAGAGATCGTTGCTTAGCGCTAGAGCTACGTGATGCCCTGGAGCAGTTCCACCGAAACCAGCTTATTTTTCAACTGTTGACATCGGTCATGAGTTTCCGGAAACGCATCGTAAAAACAGCCGAAGCCGATGCATCTTCTCTTTTTCGAATTGCGCACTCTCCCCGCTGGTCGAGACCTTTTAACTAAATATCTTAGTCCTGCTTGTTTGTTTGCGGTTCAAACAAATAGGAATTGCATAGCAATTCTCTGGGGTTGGCGAGCAATAGCGAGCAGGGGGCTTTGCCCCCTAGTTTAAATATAATGTGTGTGGTGCAATATAGTGTATAGTGAATAAAAAAGTGAAATATTGTAGAAGAAAAGATTATCCACTAAAATGTACTAATAATAATAATGACGAAATGCTCATTTTCATCATAATATAGGTAAAATTAAGAAAATTAATTTGATAGACATTATTTTTTTTAAGCAAAAACGACTTTCACAATTTTTAAAATTGAAAATGCATCACCTTTTAGCATCAATGGGCTTTCCTTCATTTGAAATATTGCGGAAATTTTGCACTATTGTCCGTGCGCAATCGCTGAATATACCCATCATCTGTAAACAAGAAAAAAAAATGAAAATATTTAACAAAAAAAATCCTTTATTTTTTTTTAGTGGTTTTGCTCCACGAACTGGGGTTTATTCTCACACTTCTTGAATTTGCTTGTATACAAGAGAATTTTGCCTTATATATACTTGTCGGATGCTCCCAGAAAGACTGCCAGTTTACAGCGCTATTCATTCTCACCAGTTATCTAATCCCAGCCAAAAAATTCTGCAGAATTGCTTAAAAAAAACCTTTAAAAAAACTTTACAAATTCTGAAGGGATTTGAAAAACTTAGCCTGCAGAAATGCTGCAAGAAAACTGCAGTTTTTTTTTAAGTTTTCGTAAAGCAATTTTGCAGAATATTTTAGCTTTTCTTTTAAGAAAACTTGGCGCCATCTAGCAAAATTTTTTTTAAGTAAAAACAAAGAAATATGGTAATTATCGAACAACTGAGGCGTTTTTCTGACCATTTCGGGAAGTAGAAGTGCGGGATTCGATCTGAGGGGAATTGTGCAGCTGTCAAGTGCGCTACGGACTGTGCTATCGGAACTCGCTATGAAGTTGCTTCTGTAAATATATGAGCAACCTATATAATAGTTAGAAAATATTCTCGCTCGTCTTTTGCTTCAAAATAACAGCAGTGTTTTTAAGTGCCGAAATGACTTCAGAATGTTGGTAGAATTGCTGCAGAAAAACTGTAGATACATATGTGGTCAGTTTTTACATTTATAATGCTTCTAAATAAATGCAGTTTTTTTAAGTGCCAAAATGACTTCAGAATGGTTGCAAAATTGCTACAGAAAAGCTGTAGATACAACCGTGGCCAGACTTCACATTTCTATTGCTTCAAAATATCTGCAATTTTTTTTAAAGTGCTTAATGATTTCAGAATGGTTGTAGAATTGCTGCATAAAAAACCGCAGATATATCCGTAGTCAGGCTTCACTTTTCTGTTGCTTCAAAATAACTGCAGTTTTTTTGCATTTTTTTTTTTGGATTTTATATGTTGTATTACCCACAGACAATCAACGTAAACAGACATTCCAATCGGAACTTTTTTTTCAGAGAATGACGTCACCAGCCATCCAGCGACTAAACTTCGAACCAATGATCGCGCCACCAAGTGACTAAACTTCGAACCAACCAATGATCGCGCCACCAAGTGACTAAACTTCGAAGCAACCAATGATCGCGCTACCAAGTGACTAAAGTTAGAACTACTTATCACGTGACTGGTTGAAAACTGCGTGCGACTCCAAGCAGCGCGCGCATCTTGTACTAATTATGCTCAAACTTGGATAAATTAATGCGCGCTACTTTTGAAAAGTAATGTATTGCGCATTGCGGAGAAGAAAATTGCGACTCGAGAGAGGCCTGGAGTGGAGACAAATGTTTTTGTTGTGTTCTTTTCTCATCAAAACACATTTTTTAATGTATTTTATGAAACTGTTTTACGTTCATAAGGATATTGATAGGTAAGTGTTTTTGAAGGTAAGGTAAGATAGGTTAGTGTTTAATTTATTCAAATATTCTTGTTTTCTTGATCAGAGCTAAATGCTCGATCACTTAAGAATGGTTGGTTATTTTTGTTGTGAAAAGTTTCGATATATGTAGCTTAACACACTAAAAACATCTGTGTTTTTTTTTCGTCTTCGGTCATTAATTTTTTATTTAAAGTAATTAAATGTTATTAGACTAACTGAGTTACACTTTTCTTTCGTGTACCTTTATTAAATAAGATATATATAGAGTTATAATATTATTGCTGTTAGTTTTTAAAACTATGTTTTAAACAAATGACCTAACTGCCGACCTAGAAGCGGACCGTGCAGCTTAAAATGTTAGTCGAATGTCCCGGTGTAGAGAGAGTGCATGTTGAATATGATATGGTTGTGTTGGGTGCCTACTCAGGTGCTCCCTAATGATCTCTTCTAAATATCTATATGAATGGACCAGTTACCACCAGATTTGTAGGAATTTCTACACCTAAAATAATAAATTTTTCAGGCAGGATATATTTAGTTTCCAAAAATAATTTGACACTTCCTTCTTCAAAATTCATTAAATTGTTCAATTTTTAATTTATGTCATATGCTAGGTGTTTTTAGCATCTAATTATTATTATTTTTTTAAAAAAACTAATTTAATAGTTAGAGCTGATATTTTCATACAATATCGGAACTTTTTGATTCAAAACTTACTATTTCATTTCACTAAAAATTAATTTGAAATCTTGGCTAGTAAAATTTAAGGTCTAACAATATATTGTAAATTAATCGCTTCGCTTAATGAGCATTTTAAAATTTTTGTGGATTTTGATTCATAATTTTGATGTGATGTATTAGAAAGGCTTTTTCTACATAGGATGAAGAAATAGATGGGCTTATTTGTGTGAAAACTCATTCCATAACCTGTATCTCTAAGGGGCCAAATAACACCAGATTTGTTGGAACACCAACTCAAGTACACCAACTTGGCCATTACAATTATTCCTTGAATTGTACAAAATTACTTGCATGCCTCTCTTCCTATCTATAAATTTATTTTTAAATACTATATTGCTCTGAGTAAAAAAATGCAACATACAGTGTGGGTACCTACTAATAAAATTTTGCTTTACATTATTAAGAGCTTAATATAAAAATACTTAACAGATATATTGGTTTTATGATGTTGTTCTAGAATTGAGATGTTGTTAACATATGTTCCTTTAGTTGACTTTTTTGGATAGGTAGTTATTTTTTATTGGGTTATTATTTTTTGTAAATATATCTCATTCATTTTATTTAAAAAAATATTTTGCATTTATTTTCTTACATTGTGTGTTTGTGATTACAAAAGTCCAGCACTACATAAACTAATGATTAAACAATGTTTTGATAAATTTATGAGAAATTATGAATTATTTTCCTTACAGAACTTGTAGGCTGTAAATTATTATTATATTTTATAAATTAATATTTATATTTTCCCCCTTAATCATTGGATTATTTAGAGAAATTGAGTTATTTTTACTTGCTCTAGAAGCAAACTCTAATTTATTTGAGGAAAAAAAATTATAATCAAACACTTTATTTGTAACAACATTATTTCTCTTCTTGTATGTTCTGATATTATACAAACTATAATTGGCTGTGTTATAAAATAATTAGCAAAGGAATTGATGTTTTTGTATCAAGGAAAAGCCATTAAAAGAAAAGCTATATTTACCATTTCAAAACTTGTAAACACCTAATTAAAAACTTGTAAATATTTAATTGTCTTTCAAACTTGATAATTAATTGTAAATTTATCTACATACTTATTATTTTGGCATGCAGTCTCATTATTACTGATTCCTTTCTTCTGAAAAACATGTTATAATAATATTTGAAAAAGTTAAATTGATATGCCAAATATATATATGCCTGAAGTTAATTTATATGTATAATTTGGTTATACAACCAATCTTTTTACAAATGTAAATTTTGGAATTGTAAATTAAAGGTTTAAAATTCTTTTTCAATGTTTTGTGGTAATTTCTGTTTGCATATTTACTTAGATTTTTATAAAGTTTTTAATTTTTTTATCATATATAAAAACATTATAACAATAGTTATCATGTTCAGGAAATATATAAATAATATATTCACTGTTTAAATTAAATAACCAGGGGGTTTCACGTGGGAACTAGCAACACCTCTGCTTCACGTGGGAACTAGCAACAGCTCTGCAATTTTGTTTTCATTTTTCTCGAATTACTTTTGCATTCTATTTGCCAAATCGAATTTTCTAAGAATATTATAGTTGTTAAAATTAAAACTTCTTTCGATGCAAGTTTTCCTTGATAAATGATTAAAACAACCAAAAGCACAGCAAGATTTTGTAATTTTTAAAAATAACTAAATTAACTTATTCTTAGAAAACACAATTTCGAATTAAAACAAAAGTAATTCGAGAAAAAAGAAAACTAGACCGCGGAGCTGTTGCCAGAACCCCGTGAAATAAGCCCATTAATAATGTAATGATTTCCGGGTGTCTATTTCTAGCCTCCCTTTGGAGCTTTAACACAGTCAATAACGCCTCGTAGTTTAGAACTTTGGTCAAGTGCCGCTGTCCGTTAAGAAAAGCGAAAATTACATGGGTTACGAAACCTTTATAGCTGTGTTAAAATCCGTTTTGGTGGTTAAAAGTAGGCAGTTAAAAACGTTCCAAACCAGGCAAAAAAGTAAAAAATTTCATCACTTGACTAGGGTTTTAAATTACGAGGCACTATTAGCTACGTTAAAGCTCCTAAATACAGCTGAAAATAGGCAGCTGATTTGTAGCGCTCCTAGTGACTAAACTTGTTACTACGCTCAGGGGGCGGAGGCTTTTCGCCCTATTCACCTACGTAAATGCGCAGTCTGTTTAGATTCTTGTCTGTGGTATTACCCAACACGTTCGGGTAATGGCTCTCAATGTAATGTAATATTTTCTTGTTTTCAATTTTTCAGCACAAATGTTATTGTTTTCATGTTTAACGATATGGTATTCTGTTTTATATTTGTTTATTTATAAATATCAATAAAAAACATAATTTAAGTGTCGTATTTTACCCTCTTGATTTTGCCTGTTGTGAAGGTGGGAGTGACGATGGTTCGAATCCTCTTCCACTCATCGTCCCCTTTGATAACAGACAACATGCTGTCCACCATTTTTTCTCCGGTGTTGAAATTCTAAAATAAAAGCCCAAGTTTCAAACCTTATTATTAAGCCTTACTTGTTATGTGGTCAAAAATTCTATTGTCTGTAATTATCTGGTATAGTCCGCCATATTCAGTATCACCTTTTGGAACTGAATATGGCGATATAAATTAAATTATAGCCATGAAATAATGGTGAACTCGATCTAAGTTTGAACTGCCCTTCAGTTGAGAAACTATTTCTGAAACTTAAAAGAAATATGCGCTAGCAAAAGCAATGAATCCCCAAAGATAGTAACTCTGGATTGAACCATAATCTTCTTTACCCTTTTCTTCTTAAGGGGTCTAAGGAGTCTTAAAAATTTGCAAAGAAGATACTACAAAGCATAGTTTGATCCTTCATGTCATTTTTTAACTACTCAATGTATAAGTATAATTTTTTTACATGTCATTCTACAGGATTTATTTATTATAAAACAAGTTTTAAAATTTATGAAACTTTAGCCAAAACTAAAATAAATGATATTAAACATGAAGCTATTTGAACACATTGTGATTAGGCTTGCGCGGCAAATTGTGAGGTCAAAATTGAAAAAATGAAAAAGAAAATGACTTTATATTGTACAAATATGTACAAACTAGGACTTATACCTAAATTCTCAGCTCAATTTTAATTAGAAATTATTAAAAAAAAAATTTAAAACCAAAATTTTTAAATTTTTATTAATTTTTTTTAGAAAAAAGCTCTTAAAATAATTTCTAATTAAAATTGAGCTGAGAATTTAGGTATAAGTCCTAGTTTGTACATATTTGTACAATATAAAGTCATTTTCTTTTTCATTTTTTCAATTTTGACCTCACAATTTGCCGCGCAAGCCTAATCACAATGTGTTTAAATAGCTTCATGTTTAATATCATTTATTTTAGTTTTGGCTAAATTTTCATAAATTTTAAAACTTGCTTTATAATAAATAAATCCTGTAGAATGACATATAAAAAAAATTATACTTAACATTGAGTAGTTCAAAAATGACATGAAAGATCAAACTATGTTTTGTAGTACCTTCTTTGCACATTTTTAAGACTCCTGTGACCCCTTAATGAATGATAGTTTGGGCTCGTCCAAAACACACGCCATAAATGCTAAGAAGTTATGGAGGACTATATTAACTTTTTTACTTGAGCTGTGACTCGGTATTTGATAAAAATTTCTATTGTTAATAAATATCTAGTATATATAAGGGATCTGACTTTTAACCCCTGTATTTTCGTTGTGTGGAATTTAGTTAAAATTTTAGTACGAGTTTTCTACTCACTCTTCTGGAGCAAAAAGCAGGGAAGTCTTTGACGAGAATGTCCCTCAGCAGAGTAGGATCCCCAACAGACAGCAATGGCCGGTTACCTTCAAAATGGCTGCAACGATAAAATTATAACATGATTTCTAATCCTAAAAAAAAGTCAGGCTTAATTTATGGGCTACTTTTCAAATAAGAAATGTTTAAGATGTTCATTGATATCGGCAATTGTCAAATACTCTTATTGGTATTTGGCGTTTTCTGAACTTCGGTATATGTTTCAATAAACCAAAAGGTAGTGCAACTTGGGGTTTTATCATGCAAGACAATGGGGTTGAAATTTTTAAATGGCGTTTTTGACCATTAAGACATTTCATAAATTGCCTTTATCTGGATTCTATACATTTTCTCATAATCTTGAAAAAAGTTTCGTTATTTTCCATCCTAATATGATCTCCAGATGCATGTGTGCACGATCATGATTATTTGATGCTTACGTGAAAGTTGCATTTGTAAAGAAAAATAACTAAATGAAAACGTCTAAAAGAAAATAATAGATTTTGTTGTTGTACAATGTTACGAAAATATATATGAAATACGTTTATAGTATATGAAAAACAACCATGCATTTAAGAGCCAGTTTTTTAAGAGTCAGCCAGTCTTGAATAGTTGACATTTTTAATTTAGCTGAAAATTACAGAATATGTTCTTTATGAAAAACTATTAGACACGTATATTTTTGTTTTTGCTATAAAAAAAATGTTAATTATGTTTTGGGGGTCAAAGTTGAAGATCGTCCGTTTTTTGAAGAAAAACGAACTAATTTCCACGTGACAATACTTTTTGTGTCAAGAGTTAAAAATTGCAGTGACAATTTTTTCGTGTTCTACTTGTTCCATAGTACATGTTAGGAAAAAGAAAAATCTGGTTGACGTATGTCACAAAGGTTCAAGGTCATTGAAAGTTAGTCGAAAAAATGTTTTTTCTGAACTTTTGAAGTTTAATATTTTCTTGTGCAAACAGTGAACCAAAAGTGTATATGATCCAATGAATACATACTAAAAAGAAGTACTCAAAAACAGCAAGTGATGTGCAGTGGCACTTTTGCTTGCAGAAATATTTGACTTTGAAATTGCCGAAAATCCAAAATAGCACTACTTTCAAGATCATTTATTCCTTGTGCCAACATTGGAAATGTATAAAATTAGCTGGAAAATAATCCGAATGCATTGTAGAAACAAAATCAATTCATAGACTTATGGGTATATGATACAATTTTATTTCATGAGGCTCTAAACTTTTTAAAAAAAACTCACAATTTCGTGCATGTTTGTGATTTCTTCAAAGTTTAGAGCTTCTTAACTGCTTGTACCAACAGTAACCAGTTTTTAAATTAGCTGGAAAATAATCCTTATGCATTGAAGAAATAAAATAAATTCACAGACCTATGGGTATTTGTTTCAATTTTATTAAATGAGGCTCTAAACTTCGCAAAAAACTCAACATTTCGTGCAAGTTTGTGATTTCTGCAAATTTTAGAGCTTCTTAACTGCTTGTACCAACAGTAACCAGTTATTACATTAGCTAAAAAATAATCCTTATGTACTTCAGAAATAAAATTAATTCATAGACATATGGGTCTTGTTTCAATTTTATTTTATGAGGCTCCAAACTTTGCAGAAAACACAAACTTGTACGGTATGTTGAGTTTTTGCGAAGTTTAGAGCCTCATTAAAGAAAATGGATACAAATACCCATAGGTCTGTGAATTTATTTTACTTCTGAAATACATAAGGATTATTTTCCAGCTAATTTAAAAACTGGTTACTGTTGGTACAAGCAGTTAAGAAGCTCTAAACTTTGAAGAAATCACAAACTAGTAGGAAATTGCGAGTTTTTTTTAAAAAAAGTTTAGAGCCTCATTAAATAAAATTGTAGCAAATACCCATAGGTCTGTGAATTGATTTTGTTTCTACAATGCATTCGGATTATTTTCCAGCTAATTTAATGACTGGTTACTGTTGGTACAAGCAGTTAAGGAGCTCTAAACTTTGCAGAAAACACAAACTTGTACGAAATGTTGAGGTTTTTTTGCGAAGGTAAGAGCCTCATTAAATAAAATTGAAACAAATACCCACAGGTCTGTGAATTTATTTTCGTACAAGTTTGTGTTTTCTGCAAAGTTTAGTGCTTCTCAACTGCTTGTACCAACAGTAACCAGTTTCTAAATCAGATGGAAAATAATCCTTATGTACTTCAGAAATAAAATAAATTCATAGACCTATGGGTCTTGTTTCAATTTAATTTAATGAGGATCTAAACTTCGCAAAAACTCAACATTTCATACAAGTTTGTGTTTTCTGCAAAGTTTGGAGCCTCATAAAATAAAATTGAAACAAGCACCCATATGTCTATGAATTTATTTTATTTCTGAGGTACATAGGATTATTTTTTAGCAATAGTAATAAGTGGTTACTGTTGGTACAAGCAGTTAAGGAGCTCTTAACTTTTGAGAAATCACAAACTTGCACGAAATGTTGAGTTTTTTTTTTTAAAGTTTAGAGCCTCATGAAATAAAATTGTAGCAAATACCCATAGGTCTGTGAATAGATTTTGTTTCTACAATGCATTCGTATTATTTTCCAGCTAATTTTATACATTTCAAATGTTGGCACAAGGAATAAATAACCTTGAAAGTAGTGCAATTTTTGATTTTCGCCAATTTCAAAGTCAAATATTTCTGCAACCAAAAGTGCCACTGCACATCACTTGCTGTTTTTGAATACTTCTTTTCAGTATGTATTCATTGAATCATATTCACTTTTCGTTCACTGTTGGCACAAGAAAATATTAAACTTCAAATGTTCAGAAAAAATGCATTTTTTCGAATAACTTTGAATGACATTGGACCTTTGTGACAAATGACAACCAGAATTTTTTTTTGTCCGAACATGTACTATGGAACAAGTAGAACACGGAAAAATTGTCACTGTAATTTTTAACTATTGGCACAAAAAGTATTGGCTTGCGGAAATTGGTTCGTTTTTCTTCAAAAAACGGACGATCTTCAAATTTGACCCCCCTCAAACTTTAATTCAAAAAAATTTGAGCAAAAACAAAAATATACGTGTCTAATAGTTTTCAATAAAGAACATATTCTGTAATTTTCATCAAAATTAAAAATGTCAACTATCCAAGACTGCCTGTTTTGCCCGGTTTTCAAAAAAACTGGCTCTTAATTTGATATAATTTTAACTGTCCGATTATTTAAAAACAAAATCATAAACAAAGTATGTTACCCGTATATAGGTCCGTATTCCATGTATCGATCTAGTTCAATGTCATGCATTGGCTAAAAAATAAATCGAATTGTTATTCTTGGTAAAGTTTTGTAAAATGTAGTACTAGTTGTAGAAAATTTATCATAACAAATGTTTTGTTTACATTCAGACGTAATAAACATATAGACTTTGAGAAGGGAAGAGCTATATTGAAACTATGTGTTAGAAAAATTTTTAGCTTTTAGGTTTATTAAATATCCCTTTTAAGTGATTTTTTTTAATTAAATAAAATAAAAACTTGGAATATAAAATGGAATTGAATTAATAAAAAGCTGTCTGTATAAAAATTATTCTTTACATATTTAATTATCATAAAATAGTAGAAGGATGTTTTACCTTTTTCATGATATCTGCCATAGAACCAATCAGAGGAAGCGGCTTGTGATACGGAACTCCCCGCTTCTTCCAGTATGCATGGTTGTTGGTAGAAAACCTGTGTGTCACAAAAAGAGCAAATTATTTGACGAATACACAAAAAGCTTTTAAAATCTTTTGTCTGCAGAAAGCATCAAGACATAAGGCCAATTCCTGATCTAGGGAAACTCATACTATAGGCACAACACATTTTGGTAGTCCTTTTACGGAAAGTTTTGATCATGACTTATCGCAATGATGATGCTTGTTGACCCGATTTATAATATTTTTGCTATCATTTTATCGTCTAACCATTCAATTACCTATGTCTGATGAGTCAACGTCAATACTAAAAAAAAAAGTGGGGTCTCTAATTTTTTTTTTAATTGGGTGAAATTTTGGGGGCTACAGCATTTAGCATGACATAAAAACTAAAATGTAGGGGCCACTTAAACATGGGGTCCCTAGGCCCTGGCATAACGGGCCTTATGGTAGATCATCAGGCCCTGAATAAGGCAATATTAGTTTGTTAGATTGTATTTTATATGTGCTTTATTATCTTTCATTTTTCCCAAACTAAAAGATAATTATGGAAGGAAGCACACTCATAAAAAAACTTTGTTGACTTTCAACACATTAAAAAAAAGTGTTTTTCCAGGGTATAATAAGTTGTGTTGAAACAATCCAAATATTGTGTTGAAGGCGAGCACGCACGCATTCTTCCAAACTGACTTAAATTGTAATATCTATGTATATTGTTCAGTAATATAACCTCTTGTGACCTGGCGTCCCCTTGGGGAAATTTTTTGAAACCTCCCCACAAAGAATTAACACATTAATTAGATCCTAAATCGACCTGGTCCGATAGAAAAAAGATCCAAATATGAGTTTTCAGCTTTTAATAACAGGTATAAGTGATTTATTTCTATAAAAAATGAAGTTGGACAAGGGTCAATACGATATTAGAGTTCTTAAAAAAATTATTAAAATGTGTGGTTTTATTTAACTTTTTAAAAAGTTATTTTACTAGGTAATTTTAAAGGTATTTTGCATTGAAAACAATGATAAAATAATATGTTCGCTACAAATAAGTGATACGGCCTTTTTTTGTTGCATTTATAACACTAACTATGTATATTGTTAGAGTTTAAGGCATGTTTCTAAGTAACTATTAAACGTGATTTTTAAAAAATTCTTTGAAAACATACTTTTTAGCATATATTTGTATGAAAAGTATGACTGATCAAAACATTGAACTTAATTAAATAGATATTGCGGTGCTTTAAAATGAATGTTATAATTTTGCTATACATATTTTAGAAAAAAAATATGGTTTATTATTATTATTATTATTATTTTTTGCGTCAATCGCGCATAGATATAATAATCGCCTCCACTCGATCTTCAGTTGTGTCACAAAATGAAGTTATGATAAGTTTCACATCCATTTTTTTAGAAACAATTTTTTTCCCCGTATTCTTTGAACTCTTAAAAAATCGCATAATTATACTACTAAACAATATAGGTATTACAGTTTAAGTCGCACGAAATGTTAATTAAAAAAAAACTTAAAGCAAACGTTCCATTAGGTAGGAAATGTATTAATAGAGTCTTCAGATGTGCTGTAATTGGTTATATATATATATATATATATATATATATATATATATATATATATATATATATATATATATATATATGGTAAAATAAGTAGGATAATTGAGAAATATCCTTATCCTTTTTTGACCTCGTAAAATGTTATACACGTGTATGTAACAAATGGCAAAAAAATATGTTTTCAAAAATTTCAAATAAAAAATACTATTGTACAAATAAAAATACAAGTCAGAATTCAATAGAACAGATAAATCTTATCTTATCAGCATATTATTAACAGATCGCATGTTTTTATAAACACAGAAAAATTTATTCCACCATTTCCTTCATTCTTATATTGCTAATTTTGAAACTAAATATAAACATCACCAAACTTTGTCATGCTATTATAAAAAAAATTGTAGAATAGTTTTTTTAGTAACATTTTAGTATCTTGAAGTAGAAACATAGACGAAGCTTTTATTAACAAAACATTGTAATGAAATGTAAATGACATAGGGTTAAACCGGTTTCATGATGACTTTGCGTTACGACCAGACGATTTCAGCAATAATAAAGATAGATTTTATGCAATAGGATGAATAGCATAAAATATCTAGACTTTTTTTTTTTGCAACTGAACATGTTCTCTTCCTTGCAAGGCTTATCAGTATAAAAAATGAAAACGCGTTATTAGAACGTAAAAGTTTTATGTTCGCAATAAAGACAAGTTTCAGTGGTTTTTTTTTTTACAATCTTCTGTGTAAAAGTATTTTGTTTTTGTTTAATTTATCGCAGTGGAAACTATATATAAGTAGGAAAATATCAATAATTTTGGAGCTGGTGGTAAAACTTAAATGCAACTTCAAAAAATTACACTAGATATAGGGTAAGGTGGGGTAAGTGGGCCACCTTTTTGGCATAATTCGACTTTAGACCCTCATACCACTGGATATAATCGGCCTAACAATTTATTTTTTTGTGTGGTCCATTCTCTCATATGTTATTACTGTACCCATGACAATCTTAACACAAATTGAAAAAAAATAAATATAAAAAAGATGTTTTTCGTTTTGGTCATCCGAGTGGCCCACTTGCCCCGCAAGGTGGGGTAAGTGGGCCACCCCCCTAATATATTTTTACACATTACTGGTAGAGATATGGCTGGGCAAGTGGAATAATCTACATGATTTTTTGAGTGTTTGAAAAAAAAAAGTAGTGATGTATCTTTAATAGTTCCCCCATAGCAACTTTTTATGGCTTGCAAGCTTACTACAAGAAAAAATACGTTAATTTTCATCTTGTCATTTTTGCATGTAGTGTAAAAAAAATGTTAGTGCTACAGATTTTAAACTGGCCTATGTCAATGAACAGGACTATGAATAGTGTATATGACTAACCCTATGAATCAGTAAATATGACTTTTTTTTAAGTATATTGAAGAGTTGGGGCAAGTGGGCCAGGGCTGGCCCACTTACCCCGCCATTGTGGTGGCCCACTTACCCCAAACGCGGGGCAACTGGGCCACCCCAATTTTCTTTTAACCTTATCAACATCACAAATACATGACACTACAAAAATATACTATGTTTTATACACTTTCAAAATATATAACATTTTGTTTTGTATCATGAACCGTTTGGAAATAAATTTAAAAAATAGTATGATGGCGTGAATTACGAAAAGATGCAATTTTAAAAAATTTCACAAAAAGGGTTGTACCTCGTTACAAACTTAAATGAAAAAGATGCCATAATGTTTCCTGCATCTATTGGGGTAAATACGTAAAAATATTGCAACAGATTTTTTTTTACGTCCATAATTCGGGAAATGCCAGGGGGGTGGCCCACTTGCCCCAATGGCCCACTTACCCCACCTTACCCTACAGGAAACGCGTCAAGATGGTAATGAGTGATACTGAAATACGGAAACAGTAGTGAACTTCCTAGAGGCCTTGAATTAAAAAAAAGATTGCTATTTAAAAATTTATACATATTTTCTCCTAAACATTTCCTAAACTTAACAAGGTTCTTAAAAGGATATAAATATCTAAAAAATATTTGTTAAGAAAGAGGAAAAACTTTAATTTCTCTACATACGATAGAAATATAAAACCTAATAATACTACAGCTTGAATTAAAAAAAGGTTTAAAAATAAGCTGCATTTGCTAGTAGTTTAATTTATAAATTGCTCGCATTTCACTTTTGCTTAATAGTTATGTATATTTTCTCATAATATCCAAACTTGACGAGATTCTTAGATGAAAATATAGACATTTTTTTTATTAAAAAAAAGAAAATACATAATTTCCTTATTACTAAGTTATGTATGAATTACTGAAATTATGTACATACAAAAAGAGTATAAAAACTAATAAAATAGAATCTTTATAAATAATGTTAATGAAATTACTACATCTTAGGTACAGAACATTTTGTTTTGAAGACCCAAATACTTTTTATAAATTCCTTGGGTTTTTTTTTCAAATTTCAGCATATTTGAAATAATGCTCTTTTGAGAATATTAAACTACACTCCTCGGCACAACAGCGAATTACTGTGCCAAGGCCTGCCGTGCCCATTTCAGCTTAGTGACCTAGGGCTCTGGGGTGCTAGACATATGTCCCTATAAGGTGGTCAGCCTCACTCGGAACTCCCAGTGTTTAGTTCCCATGCATTCTTGGTACCGATTTTATCGACCCACTCAAGGGATTAAAGGATGGGTCAACCTCACCCAATCCGGGATTCGATACCCGGACCTATAGTGTGGAACTGCGAAGCACTACCACTTAGCCACTGGGCCTCTTTTGAGAATATTAAAGCAATTAAAAGCAAATTTACAAAAAAAAATCCAAATTATAAACTAGCCTTTATTGGTTTCAGAATTTTACTTTATGTATATATAAATTTTTCAATCATTGAAAAAAAATGAAAATAATAACATTTGATATTATCGAATTATATTGATAACCATACTAACAACTTTAATCATGGCAATAAATTCCGACTTACCAGTACAACAAAAGAATTGTGGTCAGGGTAATAAGGCTAGTGATAGCCCACGATCCTAGCAATAGCTCGAGACCCAGCATGTTAATGTTTACAGAATATCACTATTTACAGTTGAATGTGATGTTCCCGTCTACCCCTTCCGAAGTTATGAAGGAGAATAAATTGTTACGTTGTATGTCGTAACGTTAGGGAGAAAGCGATACGAAAAAAAAGTGGTAAATGAATAGTAGATTGTGATTTTAAGTTATTCTTTAAAATGCAGTTGTTGTATGCATAAGTTTTTTGATACATTGAGATGTTTTATAAAATCAGTTTTGCTGTATAGAAAATGGCAAAAAAAGATTTAATGATTTTGAAATCAAAAAATTAAATAAGCGGAAACATCATTTTTATACCAAAGGTTAAATGTGTTAAAAGAAGATTAATTTTGCTGTTACATATATTGTTAAATATGTAAAAATAATATTTTTTTTAATTTTTACTTCGCCAATAACTTATTAAAAGATGCTCATTCGACCATAAATAAAATTAACAAAGTTTGTTTTTAAATAATTCTGCATAACTTTTTCTGAAAAAACTTTTAAACAATCAAGCGAAATCATTTTAATGGCCATGAATAAGCCAGACAAGTAAAAATAGTACAAAAAAAATTCATGAGTATGTTTTTTT
This sequence comes from Hylyphantes graminicola, assembly GCA_023701765.1. Classification (NCBI taxonomy): domain Eukaryota; kingdom Metazoa; phylum Arthropoda; class Arachnida; order Araneae; family Linyphiidae; genus Hylyphantes; species Hylyphantes graminicola. Next base: position 62,811,147 of record CM043116.1, on the reverse strand, counting down.
TTAATTTATGCTAGTGTAGAACGGTTTGTTTTGAAACTATCAATTTTAGTTTCAAAGTATATTTCTTGCCTCTATAATATTGAATAACATGTTTGCAAACTTTATTTAATACTGCAAAGCTATTTTAATTAATAATTTTTAAAAGCTACTTGTTTGCTTTTTCGGCGTTAAATGGCTATAAACCCACGTGATTAACAATGGCATTGTAAATTAAAATTTAGTATTTTTAAATGGAATAACATAATTAACAAGGTTTAACTGTGCATTCAAAACTAAAATAATGCCAGAAATAAAACGGAATAAATACGATGCAGAAACATTTTTTAACAATCAAAATTCCGTTGAAATTATGAATTCAAAATAACAATAGAAAAAGAACGCGTCATTCTCCGTACACAAAAATATCTCTCAAGGTTATCCACTTCAGTCATCCTCGGTTACAGTTATCTAATAACAAAACAATTACCGATAATAAGTTCTTTCGATTCCAGCGTGCAAGATAACAAAAGGAGCTCATGACGGAAAATAAACGTCAAATGGTAACTTTCGTGTTGACATTTTTGCTTTGACGTAGAAAGTTTCAATTAAAAGTGGTGTTCATTTTGATGACTCGTGCGGAGGCGGTAAAAGTTTCCAAGGTCACACTTATATGCATGAGTCAAATGTATATCCTCTTTAAAGACCCGAGCAAAATCCTAGACGTATATTCTTAAGGTAGGCGAGTACCCAAAATTCTAAAACCTTTACTATTACTTTAATCTTTTTTCCAAATTTGGCATAGTGATTTCAAATATAATGAACAATGCTTTTTAGGCAATTTTTTTTATCTATAATAATAAAAGAAAGAGTCTGTCTGTCGGTCTGTCTGTGTGTATGTCTGTGGATCGCAAAAGACCTACTTAGACAGCTCTAAAAAATTCGAAATTTTTAATATAGATTCCTTTTAATACCTACGTGTGCACCTGAGGCTTAGTTTTTTCATATTTGATTGTCATTTTTAATTAATATAATTAGTTTAAAAAAAACGTCATCCACGTGGGATTGCGGGACCATAACAGGGCTTGAAAATACATGGACCGGACCGAAACGGGGCTTGACGCCATCCTCTATTAGTTTGATTGGTTGAGATATATGTGTGACGTTGCCGTCCTCATGTGTTGTCCTTCCGCGGGCTGCGTCATAAGGTAGATCTAGTTGGGAGTAAAGGAACCCAGGCTAATTTTAGCTTTTCGGAAGTGGCGGCACGTGGGGAACGGTGACGGGGCGTTGACATGCTGACAACGCGGAGTAGAGAGGGAGTTTTGGTGTGGCTCGCTGGCGAGCTGTTTGGTCAGGGCCTTGAGATAAAATTTGTTTATGTTTTTTTACAAAATATATGTTTGTGAATTCGAGCCTGCAAATAAACTGAGTTTGAATGTGAAGTCGTTCTTGGTGGTTGTGTTTATTTCATCTTGCTTATTACCTGGATTGCCAGCTTCTTACGGTGTCTCCGAGGGCGGAACGTCAACTACCCTGCGGGGATCACCAATAAATTGCTGCACGGTTCTTCGCCCACCTAATTGTCCGTAGCACAAGAGCTCGGCGATCCCTCTACTTCTCCAAGGGGTCTGGATTTCCACGCTAACGATCAACTACGCCACATGGTGCCGCGACCAGGATCATCGGACATGTTGCTTTTATTTACGGAAAAGTACTGTTGTTTCATTTTGATTTTTTTTTGTGATTTATAGTGTTAGTGATGATTTATGTGATATTTTTAATGATATGACGTTATTGATGATTGGTTGCGTTTTTAAGGATTTATAATAATTTTAGTGTTTTAAATGTACATTTTTATAAAGAAAGTTATTACTAATAGATGGTAGTTTTAATCAGCAGAATAATACGTGTGTAATATTTGGTAAATTTAATGGTTGTTACCAGAAGTGGAACCGATACTATGGCTACGGATAGCACTAAAAACCTTAATATTTCCATTGAAAATTTTGACGGTGACCCCCTTAAAGTATCTTGGTTCCTTGGTCAGATTAGGGATCTGAAAAATATTAACGGTTGGACTGATGGGGCAGCATTGGTATACCTTAAATCCAAATTAACGGGTGCAGCTCGGGATTGGTATTCAAGTTCGCCTTCTTGCGTTGACATAAAATTTGATGTCGCATGCGCCAAGTTAGAGTCGTTTTTTAAAAATGAGTCATTGCCCTCTTCGAGTATCATTCAATTGCATAGCATATCTTTACTGCCTGGTGAGACGATGAAAAACCTTGCTCATCGCATAGAGACTCTGACTGTTAAGACCTATCCTTCTGTGAAGGATACGGTTGCACTGGGTCAGATTCAATCTTTGCATTTTTTGAATGCTTTACCCCTTAGTCTTCGTGAAAAACTAGTTCTACAGGATACTACTGACTTTCAAAGGTTAGTGGAGGAGGCACATAAATATTCAATGGCTCAACAAAACCTTCAGCAGTTAGAGTCTCATGCTGTGATTCAGTCCGGCCGTTCTATTGATGGCAGTAATACAGATGATACGGCAGTGTTTCGTGCTAATGGGGACTCCAGGGGAGTTTCTCAGCAAAGGGTGTGTCCTTTCTGTTCCGGAGATCACTTTATGATGAATTGCGCTGACTTTCAGCGGTCTTTGCAGGGACACAACACTGATGTTGTGGCTCAGGTTTCTGCTCGTCAGAGTACCCTTTCCACTCGTGCCCCAGAGGTACAGATTCCTGATGCAGCGTCATTGCCCTGTCTGTATTGTCATAGGTATGGGCATCCGATGAGTAGGTGTTATGAGTTTCTATCGTTCGGTAACTCTGTCCAGGCATACAGTGGAGACCAGAGTTCTGGGTATTACCAGAATCGACGGCAGTACAGGGAACCAAATCAAACGTATAGTCGAGGTGCCCATTCTAACTTGAGAGGCGGTAACGGCCGATTTAGACCCCCTGCATCTTCTAATATCTACAGAGGTTCATACCCTAGGGGGAACAATGTGGAGTATGGTGCTGGGCCTCCTAACTATTCTTTAAACTCTTACAGAGGACGCTGAGTGGTGGCAATCGTTCCTCTGAGAACCTTCTGAAGTTACCACCGGTCTCGCGGGCTCATGAAATCTCAAGGGAGTACTTTGAATCACCTATGCATATGGCAGGAGGGGAGACAATTTCTGTTCGTGGTTTTCTTGGTCAGTTCTCGCTTCCTGTGCCTAAAGAAGTGCATATTTTCAACTTTTTTGATAATGATCTGCTGCCGCTCATCAACATATCCTTTGGTGATTGTAGCTTTCCAATTCTTCTTGATTCTGGAAGCACTGTTTCACTTCTTTCAAAACAAACTTACGAAAACATAAGGCAATTTGTTAAGGTGAGGCTTCTTTCCCGAAATGTTTCTATAAAGACTGTGAATTCAAATTTAAATTTTATATGCTGTGCAGAAATCTCCTTTAAAATAGATAAACATTTTTTTAAACATCAATTTTACATTGCAGATTTTTCTCATGACCATTTTACTGGTATACTAGGATTTGATTTTATTACTAAACATGATATATTACTCCTGTCAAGAAAACATGTTGCCAAATTTGATAATTTTGAAGTGCCATTCATTAATTATACTCGAGAATCTACTAATTCTTTGGTGCGGTCAAATAACACTAATGCAACTCTTGCACACAAGGTTATCTTGCACCCCAATGAATCGGCCCAAATCAAGGTGAACGTTGTTGGTTTACCTGCTGACACTGTTTTTTTGCTCGAACCTGATAATGTCAATGGGGATGTTGAAATACATCCTTCGATTCATGTTTCTGATGGAGAAGGTTTTGTTAGTGTCGTTCGAAATTTGGGTTCTGGTGTTGTCCATTTGAATAAAGGTCAAGTTGTTGGTCAAAGCATCACTAACATTGAATTAGAAGGTGGTGACAATAAATGTTTTGATGAACTCGTTTCTTCCTCTGAATCTCTTGCACAGAAGTTCTGTGGCTTTGTTTCTGCTACTTCTGAGACGCTTAGCTTGAGAAAACTCGAGTTGAGTGCTGGCGATTTTGACTTAACTCACCTTGATCCAATTCAGAAACAGGAAATGCTTGACATTCTGTTATCAGGGTATGCTGCATTCTCCAAATCTTTAAAGACACTCGGCTGTACAGACAGAGTGGTACCCCGGGTTTCTTTTCGATCTACGAATCCGATTAAAACGCTTCCTTTTGAAATTCCCCATGCTCTTCAGGAAAGTGTAAAACAGGAGTTACTTGAACTCCAGGAGGCTGGTCTCATTCATCGAAATATTGCCGAATGGGCCTGTCCTATGCTTTTGGTCAAGAAGAAACCGGATCCTAGGCAACCCAATGCCCCTCCTAAGTTTCGCATGGCTCTTGATCTTCGCCTTTTAAATTCAATTATTGAACATTCAACTTATCCTTTACCGAAGATCTCGAATTTAATCAATGAAGTTTCTGTTTATAAATATTATTCAGTTCTGGACCTCAAAAATGCATATTGGCAAGTTCTACTTCCTGAGGAATTGCAAGACGTTTTAACTTTCACAACTCCTTTTGGTACGTTTGCTAATAGGCGCATGGTGTTTGGGCTTAAAACTGCTGCCAGTACGTTCCAGGCACTAGTCGACCTCTTGATTGATGAGCTTAAGCTTGGTGGAATTGTTGGTGTTCATGCTTACCAGGATGACATTTTAATTGGTGCTTCTGATTTTCAGGAGATGGTTCGTAAGGTAAGGGGCGTGCTTGAGATACTCATTAAGTATAACATTACCTTGTCACCAGCTAAATGTGCTTTTTTTAAATCTTCCATTGATTACCTTGGCTTTAATATTTCTCATAAATCAATCAAACCAATATCATCTAATATTTCTAAGGTTACAAGTTTTCAGGTTCCAAGAACGGTAAGACAGGTTAAAAAGTTCTTGGGTCTGTGTGGTTTTTACAGGCACCTTATTCCTGAATATGCCAGGTTGACTGATTGTCTGACGCAGTTAACAGCTAAAGGAGTTAAATTTAAATGGAACTCTGACCATCAAACTGCCTTTGATCAACTCCAGCAGATTTTCTTTTCCATTCCCTTTGTTAACCTACCACAGTGGGATAAACCTTTTGTACTTAATACCGATGCTAGTGGTACTGCGATCTCTGGGGTGCTTATGCAGGAACATAGTGGTAACCTTCACCCTGTCTCATACTACAGTAGGTCCCTGTCAAAGTCTGAACGTAACTATCCTGCCATCAAACTTGAATTATTTGCGATATACAAGGCGGTGACGTCGTTTAAATCTTATTTATACAATCGAAGATTTACCATTCTAACTGACAGCAAACCCTTATTACACTACAAGAGGACTACGTCTCCTGCGGACATTGTCACTCGTTGGCTCCTAGAACTGTCTGAGTATTCTTTTGAGTTTAAGCATATCCCTGGTAAAATTAATATTTTAGCTGACTATTTATCTCGAATGCAGGATCCCAGTTACAGAGCCCAAATTCCCCTTGATCAGTGCACTGATGAGGATCTTCTTCTCCCTTTTGTTGATTCTCCGTCACCGCATGCCTCGGTAAATGTTAATACTGTCAGTATTGAGGATCCGACCAAGGAGATTTCAACTAGTACCTTTCTCACTGAGCAAAATGGGGATGCACAGATTGTTGAAATTGTTAACATGCTTAAGTCTTCTTCCCTTATTGGCTCTCAAAAAATTCAAGATTATTTTTTGAGTGAGCAAACTGGTCTTTTAATGCTTCGCAAAAATAGGCCACCACACAACGAGGTGATAGTCGTTCCTAGAAATCTCCGTGCAAAGGTCTTACACATTTGCCATTCCCTTCATTTTGGTTTGCATAAAACTTATGAAATTGTAACAAACAGATATTTTTGGAAGGGAGCTTTTGCGGATACTAAGAATTTTGTTCTGTCATGTGATCAGTGCATCAAAAACAAACCATTTTCACCTGTCCAGGCTCCATTTGGGTCCTTGAGAATTCCAGAGAGTCCGGGGGATTTTGTATCAATAGATATTGTTGGCCCAGTCAGGAACTGTGGGTATGTGCTCACAATCTTGGACCATTTTTCGAAACACATGGCTCTTTATCATCTGCGAAATATTACGTCCGAGTCGGTCACTTCCCATTTGATTAATTACATTTCAATTCACGGGAGACCTGCCGTTATTCTCTCGGATTTGGGCGTTCAATTTACGGCCGAGGTTTTTGAATCAGTGAATAGGGCTCTTGGAATTAAGCTTGTCCATAGCACGTCAAATCATCCCCAGAGCAATGGCCAGAGTGAAAGAATTAATTCATCAATAAAATCTTCACTTCTTATTTTACATGAGCAGGGTGTCTCCGTTGCGAATGCTCTCTTATTGCACCAGAATTTGTACAATGGAACTGTTCACAGCTCTACGGGTTTTACACCAAACTTACTACATTTCGGGAGGAATCATTCCTTATTCTTTGATACTTACAATCCGGATTCCCAGCCTATACAACTGGACAAATCGCACTTTGCTAATGATTTGCTGTCTCAACTGCAGAGAACATATAAAGCTGCGTATGATAATATTGAGAGGGCCCAGGTTAAACAGAACTCTCGTCAATTTCAGCGTTCGAAACTGAGAAGGTTAAATGTTAATGATATTGTCTACTTACAATCAAAAAATAAATTTAAACCTAGGTTTTCAGGTCCATTTTCTGTTGTACAGAAAATTAGTGATGTTAACTATACAATTCAAATTCTTGATAACCCTCATGCTGAGCCTTTCAAAATTCATATAAATAGGTTGAAACTGGCTCCTTCAAGATCTGCTCATCTAATACAACCATTGCCGCCCCGTGCTCAATCTGCACACAGATATAACCTTAGAAATAGAAATGTTTAATGATTTTATGAATAAGATTGTTTTTATTGATGTGTTTGCCATGATGTATGCATGATGTATGTTCCATTTATTGCTGTATATAATAGATTGGAATGTTTATGTATTTTTAATTTTTTTTAACTAATGAACATTGATGATTTTTTTTTTGTATTTTGTCGAGGGGGGAGGATGTGACGTTGCCGTCCTCATGTGTTGTCCTTCCGCGGGCTGCGTCATAAGGTAGATCTAGTTGGGAGTAAAGGAACCCAGGCTAATTTTAGCTTTTCGGAAGTGGCGGCACGTGGGGAACGGTGACGGGGCGTTGACATGCTGACAACGCGGAGTAGAGAGGGAGTTTTGGTGTGGCTCGCTGGCGAGCTGTTTGGTCAGGGCCTTGAGATAAAATTTGTTTATGTTTTTTTACAAAATATATGTTTGTGAATTCGAGCCTGCAAATAAACTGAGTTTGAATGTGAAGTCGTTCTTGGTGGTTGTGTTTATTTCATCTTGCTTATTACCTGGATTGCCAGCTTCTTACGGTGTCTCCGAGGGCGGAACGTCAACTACCCTGCGGGGATCACCAATAAATTGCTGCACGGTTCTTCGCCCACCTAATTGTCCGTAGCACAAGAGCTCGGCGATCCCTCTACTTCTCCAAGGGGTCTGGATTTCCACGCTAACGATCAACTACGCCACAATATGCACTCGCCCTAAGGCTGCTTCATCCTCTATCAGTGTTTGCTTTTTTAAGTGCGCATGGGCCAACACGAATTAAATTTTTTTTTTTGGTTTTGATTGTATTTTCACAAGTAAGCATGCCTCTAAAAGGAAACTATGCGAAGTTAACGGGTTCCCAGTAAGGCGGGACCGTACTGCTAGTTTAAATATAATTAATTTATTTTAAACGGTGTTTTTCAACCAAAAAAAGGGGGTTACGCTAACACTTCTAGCATAAAAAGTTTTACATAATTTATCTGAAATTTTTTACAGATGCTATTACAATTTATACCTGTGCTATAAGCCTCTAACATCTGGTGTAAATATTGTAGGTTTTTTTAAAATGCAAAAGTGTAAGTTAATCGAAAAAATCTTTTTTTTTTTTGTTAATTCATAAAATTTTTCTTGATAACTTCTTTTCTTGTAATTTGTATGTAACTGTAGAGGGTCATTGCGTCTATCAGTTCAAAACGAAGAATTTTTCACACAATTAATGTTTGTAGGAGGAAAATTTAATGTGGTAGAGTTGTTAGCGTAAACCTCTTTTTTTAGTTGAAAAACACCGTTTAAAATAAGTAAATTATATTTAAATTTTGAAAAAATGCCTAAATAGCACTGTTCATTACGTTTGAAATTACTATGCCAAATTTGGAAAAGATACAAATATATGCTAAAAAGTATGTTTTGCAAGGAATTTTTTAAAAAAATTATGTTTAATAGTTACTGAGAGGCACGCCATAAGTTCTAAAAATATAAATTTTTCGTGCTATACATGCAACAAAAAGGCCGTATCACCCAAATGTAGTTAGCAGTTTATTTTTACATTGTTTTTAATGCAAAATGACTTTAAAATTAACTACTAAAAGAACTTTTTAAAAAGCTTGAAAAAAAGCTAAAATAAATTTTTTAAGAACTCTAATATCGTTGACTCTCTTTCAACTTCTTTTTTTTAGAAATAAATGACTGATGGTCTGTAATCAAAGGCTGAAAACTGATATTTGGATCTTCTTTTATCAGACTAGGTCAATTTCGGAACTAATTAACAAGTTAGTTGTTTGTGGGGAGGTTTTAAAAAATGTCCCCAAATGGGAACGCTAGGTTGCAAGAGGATATTTGTGCAGGGCCTTGCGTTTTGGTTGGCAATACGAATTTAAATATACAAAACAGATTATTTTTAAAATGTTCGACTTTCATTTTAACGTAGCATTCAGTTATAATCTAAACTTTTATTAGCTAAAAAAATTACTATTTTCTTGCGCAAAAAAAAACAATAATCTTTTGCTAAATTTATTTGCAGTTCGAAGAATAATTATGTAAAATTGCTTTGGTCCTGGTGCGTTTGTAGCTTTTGGAAAATTTCGCCAATTTTTTGGAGATTTAGCACTAACAAAAACTGAATCAACTCCGAATTTGCATGAAAAATCAAATACATTTGAATTAAATCAAGAAAGTCTTTAATGTAAAAAATTGAACGCCTTGCCGTTTTTTTAGTCGACAAATTATGAACAATCGAATATTCATATGCTTCATTTTAAGACGTCATTCCAAAAGAGACCTAATGATTCCAATAAACGTTCATTCAAATATTAATTTTAAATAAATCAAGCTTCCCGTTCCAATGTTGATGTGACAACAGCTATTTGAATAGACTAAAAATGAATTGTTAATGCTAATTAAATGGATAGTTCTCTGACAGATATATTAACGGATAACTGTAAAAAAGCGCAAAAGGCAAGGTATCTGATATCAGACCTATCTAACAAAAGATATATTTTTTTTAGATCCAATAGATAAAAATAATTGTTAAGGCGGAACGGACAAGCTTAATCTTCCGCATATCAATATCTACTTTTCCATTTTTTTTTATCCTTTTAATGAGCTAAAACTAATTATTAAAATTCATTGATTTTTTTAAGTGGTAATGATGAATACAAGGGTAAATATAATCTATGACAAAAATTAATTTTTTTAATGCACCTTTTGAAGAAAGTCCTTAAATATGAGCGTTAATTACCGGTTAGTTTAAATATCGTCGCACTAGAGCTACAGGATGGATAATGGCAACGGACGTCGTAATTTTCAACTATAAGCGTTAAGAAAAACTCGTTATAAGCATTAAGAAACACTCAGAAAATGATTCACTTGGTCAATATATATTTCAGATACTAATTTATAGGACCATCTTCATATTTCGAATTAAGATCCAAGCATAATTCAGAATATTTCATAAATAGTACCCAATTTATGTTCAGTGAAAGTTATTAAAAACCAAAAGAAAGTTTAACATGAAAATGGACTTCAAATAAATTCTATCAGTCATTTTACATATATTCAAAACACTAGTAGACTTGTAATGAAAAAAATCTAAAATTTCACTAAGCTATATACATCAAGTATTTTTTCTAAACATCAAGTTATGAAACAGCACATTTTTATTTTACTGAAAAAAGAGTTCTTCATAGTTCAAGTTATAGAAGTTTCATATTAATTACGTATGTTAGCGACAATTTCGAAAGCTTTATAGTTTCTGTTAATTATTATAAACTTATAAAGTAAACTTTACTAATAAGTTAAGATTCTTTACATTTACAACAATACAAGAAATTTATTTTCTGAAATTTTGACACTTCACAGATAAGGGATATACCCTTAACGCTCTTATTTAACCAAGACAGTGAAACAACTGATAATATTTAAACGGTTTTATTTTTTCGTTACACTTATCTTTCACTCAAGTTTCCAGTGAAAGTTATCAGTTTGCGAAAGTTTTTCAAACGTTGGTATGGCAGTTCTAAAAAAGAATTTCTTTATAGATACATTGAAAAGATATTTGCATATTATATCGAAAATAGTATTAATTTACAATTTCTGCTAAACGAAAAAATTCAAAAAGTTTCTGGATAAAGTTTTTTAGTTATCACGTCGATTAAATGAAGATCAAACTTACTTGGAAAATAAACAGTGGAGGTGGGAGAGTTCAAGTCGGTCTGACAAAGCTGATTCGAACAATTAGAACATCTACTGTCGTGGCCCTCATTAGAGCCCCGTCTCGTCAGCTAAAATTGGTTTGTTTCACGTCTTGAGTGGCAACATTTCCACTGGAATGAAAATAAGGTATCCATTGGTTAATCAATGCAGTGGGCCGAACATACCGTGTCAAACCACCAATCACTGAAGCAAACAAGTTTTAAAACAAAATCCATAATGGCCAAAACTCCATTCTCAAAATGGTAAAAGGCCGAAAATTAATTAAAGACAGTTTAAGTTTGGGGCATCAGAATTAAAGTTTGGTCCCAGCTTAAAATTTAAAAGTCTCCGTGGGCCTACCAAGAGTTGACAAATGACAGTGAGTGCGAGGTCTAGAAGGGAAGAGCTTAAGCCACCAGAAGAGCCAGTCACAAGAGACACACAAAGAAGGACGACACAAACACATGACAAATAACAACATTTATTAACAAGCACAAACATCCATGCCTTACCGGGATTCAAACCCTAACCCAGCAGCTCCAATGGCTAGCACCCTAACCACTGCGCTGCCGTGTCGGCTATACCTAAAGTTACTTTTTGCATATTGTTTAATGACTATTTTGTTCCGGGAACAAAAGCAGATAATATGTAAGTTATATAAAGCGTATTTTCAAGTTTATAAAATTACTATGTATTTTTCGGAGATAAATTCTAATACAATTATAGCGTATGAGTCATAAAGAAATTTATTTACAAATTAAAACCGAACTCGGCAACTCTATTGTTAATATTGTAAGGTAGCAGTTGCATAACATTTTACTATACTAAATAATATAGATAATCTAAATGCCAATTCTGTACATACATAATTTAAAATTTTAAAAAGCAGTAAAACAAAACTAAAAGAAGCAGTAAAATTACAAATTGTCGAAAAGTGAGATAAATCTCAAAAATATTTTAAAAAACAAAAATAAAAAGCTTCAGACTACTATGCTTAATTTAATGCAGAATTCTTTAGTGTATCAGGAATTTTGTATTAAATACATTATATCAAATGCAGCTATAATAATCCGCACATTATAAACATATGGTTATTAATTCCACAATTAAGCATCATAATCTTTTCAAATAGCCACTAAAGCTATCATGTTGGAAAACATTTAAGTAAATCATCAATGACACTTGATAATTATGGTTGACATGATATCGTTTTCTGGAGTATAAGTGAAAAGACAATAATCAACAATCCATTGATTTTTTTTCTACTTATGAAAATTCAATTAACTAAAACAAGCAGTCAAATATTATTGCATACTTATTCAATTGAGATAAAAATAAAAAATAAAAACGCTCAAGCAAAAAATATTCAAAAAAATATATAATGCAAGATTTTTTAGTATATTGGGAATTTTGTATTAAAAACATTATATCAAATATATCAAAAACAATCCGTGCATTATAAGCATATGGTTATTAATCCCACACTTAGGCATCCTACTCTTTTCAAAATGCCACAAAAGCTATCATGTTGGAAGACATTTAAGTCAATCATCAATGACACTTGATAATTATGGTTGACATGATATCGTGTTTAGAGGTTAGTGAAAAAGCAATATTCATCAATCCATTGATTTTGTTCTTCTAATTATGATGGGAAAATGCAACGGGCATGCGCATTTTCTTCTCGTACTACAATGAGTGTTGAGTGTGCGAAACACTTAATAAGTATCATTTTGAACAGAATAGGGGATAACAAAACAAGTTTATATTACTGGTATGTATTTTTATTTTGCGGTATATGCTACGTTCAGTTTAAATAAACTGTAGATTTTGCTTATGTGTTTTTTTAATTTAATATATTTTAGTAAATTCATGGCAATATTTATACAATTGTTGTTGAACGTTTTTGTTTTTTTAAATGTATTAAAATTTATAAATGTCCAATTTTATTACAATTGCAAAGGAGGTTTTATACTTATTTATTTGCAAGATTATAAATGCTTACTTAATTATGGAATTTGATAAGGGTAATATGAAAAAAATTCTGAACTAAATTTTGCATTGACATTTAAAAAAATATATTTCTCTATTCCGTTTTACTAACGGAAATTTCATTTTAAATTTGACAAAAGGCGTAATCAGTCAGTTGTGATTCAAAGTTGGTTTTGTTAGTATGACAACAGACAAAATTAGATTAAGCACTTTATTGTTTGTCTTTCAATAGAAAACTATTATTTTATAAGGTTACTGCTAAAGCATATAAGAGATTAGGGCATTGAAGGTATTATGGTATATTACCATTTGTATTTTTCAGAATAACTCTTTTGGTTTTAAATAAAAATCCACACAATAATTTTCACTATATAATGGTACGTACTATATAATGGTCACGTCCTATATAATGGTACGTCCTATATAATCAAGTACTATATAATGGTAAAACGAAACAGTATTTCTCTTTTGTTATGGAAAAAATTTACTTTAAAAAACAGTTAGAAAAGGAAACTAATATGTTACAGTCGGGTAATATGAAATTTGTTTACAATTATTGAAAAATTAATTATGCTTCACAGAACATAGTTCATTTTAACTAAAAAACAATATTTGAAAGTTTACGTACAAATAGTTTTGCTTTTTAAGTCGATTTCTAGATATCGCAAGCATAATCTTCTTTCTTTGATCTTACAGTCAAAAATAACCCATTAAGAACAGCTAATGCGTTATCCGACACACCATTTTGGATTATGAGCAGTTTTATGACGGATAAAACATTGATATCTAAAAAATGAAATTGAAGTATCATGATTATAACTATTGATTAAAAATGTATGATCACTTTCCAACGAAAGTTTTCAAAAATCAGAAAACGCACTTTGTTTTGCAGCAAATGTAACGATATCAACAAGAATTTAACTATTTGTTCATTGCATCGCGGGGATTTCTGAGGTCTTCCATGGCAATTCCACGTAATGGCAGAAGTCCTGAAACTTCAGTATTAGATGCTCCCAGACTATTAAACAATAGGGGAGAGGAGGGAGGATTGGGACATTTTCACTTAAATATTTTTTTTATTCATTTTACCTTGCTTATTTATAGATGCAAATGGTTAAAAAATAAACTTACATGTTTTAAATTATTTTTAAAAAATACACAACATTTAAGTGTTGAACAATTTTATTACTGTTGAGAAATTCAAATTACAAGAATTTTGTCCCATTCCTCCCTCTTGGGAGGGAGGAGTGGGACATGAGTATGGGAGGGATGGGACACATTTGAAAATTAAAGAAAAATTATCGAATATCATAATGAGAAAGGTTAACATGAAAAGAAAAGCAAGACTTCGCTCTACTAGTCCCACCAATTAATTGCGGTGGCAGCAATTTCATGATAATATCGTTTTTTTTAATTATAATATAGTCATCCTGTTGAGAAAATTAAAATTTCCGTTTGTGTCCTTTCTCAAAAATTTTACATTGTAACTTTCAGCATTGTCAATACTCTCCACCATTGCAACGCAGAAAACAATTGACCGTTTGGTAAGGAATTTGACAAGCACAAAATCATATTTGCCTATGTTAGGCTTGTCCTTTATCCAGTCAATCTCTTGTGTTATTTCCATGTCATCATCTGAACTGTCATGTAATAAAAATAATGACCCTTCGCTATCACTGGATTCATATCTTTGAACGGTAATTTTCTTTTGAAATCTTAAATTTTGGGCTTGCACATACATATTTTAGTTGGCACCTTTTTTTTCCTAGTCTGTCAGCTTCTGCTTCTTCAATTTCTTTCTTCTCAGGGATATCTGTTAATATTTTTGTTCGTCTTTTTTCCCCTTTACTTTTATTCAATGGATTCCTAGGTTCCGCTTTGGGAAATGGCTGTATGGACAGTAGGAAGGAAGAAGGGACTGGAAGGAGGAGGAATGGACATGTCCCAGTCCTCCCTCTTTCAGTGCGTCCCATTCCTCCCTCTACATAATGCTTCTAAAAAATAACTTCTCACATAAACCATGTTGACTTTATGCTTAACTAAATTGCTGATAAGCATACATTGTATCTTTATGAGTACTATTACACTATATTATGTTAGTTTTAGAAATTACATGAGCAAAGAAATAAAACTAAAAATAGATTAAAATCTTTCTCTCGAGGTGTGAAAATAAACTTTTTCCAAATGTTAACTGAAAGTTGAATCGGGATAAACTAGAAATAGGTAACAACATGAAGCTATACATGTGCTATCTGGTGGTGAGACTGGAAATATAATTAGGTAATGTATTTTGCCATAATTTCAGCTGTCCCACCCCTCCCACCGTCCCAATCCTCCCTCCTCTCCCCTACCCTAATCTCCTCTAGATTGAACCAAATAATAATTTTACTCTTAAGTAGTAAATTCAGTTTCGCATGTTGCAATAAAAGAAATCAGTCATGACAAGGTTAGACGTATTAAAATATAAACCTTTACAGAACAGAACGGAACGGCTTATCTAAGAAGTACTTTTTTTAACTTCCACACTACGTTTAGAACAAAACGTTTAGCAAAACGAGAAATATTTTTATAAAGATTTTGTCAATATGTCTATCCGTCACCCACTTCCATAGCTAAAGCTACTAATGCTACAAACAAGTATCATACGTAAAAAAAAATCAAAATTTCAAAATTTGAAGACATAAAAAATCTCAGAATAGAAATTGATTTCGGAGTACTTCCTTTACAAAAAAAAAACCCTTCAAAATGTAATACTCATTTGGAAAACATAAGTCCATTTTATTAAAATTAAAGTACCCATTAACACTAACGAAAATTGCTCGAGAAAATTATTTTAAGGTGTAAAAAAACACTTTGGAATAACGACCTTCATACATATGTCACATTTATTAATGAATTTTGAAGTTATATTACTAATTATTCGGCTTGGTAATGTTCATTGTATTTTGTAATTTAAGTGGTATTTAAAAATCATTCTTCAAAATACATATAAATTTAGTAAACGGAAAAGCAATAATTGTTGAATTGTCGATGAAAAATAGTTTACTTTATCGAACTTTCAAAAGTTTAATATAAAACTTAATGCTGTGTTTAGAGCTTTTGACTCATGGATTTTGAGTGGACACAATAATAAGTGTAATGTTCTGTTACAAACCTACTTATTTCAAGCAATTTAATTCAATTCAATGCTCTTAAAAACGTTTTCTTTGGAGTAAATTCCTTCATCAAATCCAAATACTTAACCTACTTATTTTGAGCAATTTAATTCAATTCGATGATCTTAAAAACTTTTTCTTTTGAGTAAATTCCTTCTTAAAATCCAAATACTTAACCTACTTATTTCAAACAATTTAATTCAATCCAATGCTCTTAAAAACGTTTTCTTTGGAGTGAATTCCTTCATCAAATAAAAAAATTCACTTTTCTGTTTAGCTCATGCAACTTTACAATCTATACAGACTTGAAATTATAACAATCCTATTACATTTATAAAATCATTAGCATATCTGAAATACTCGGTTAATTTTTATGGAATTTGTTTTTATAGAATATGCTAAGGTTTTCTATCATAACATTGTTAACATCAGTCTTTTTTTAATTAAAGTACAAAATGTAATAGGTAAAACAATGTAAAATTGTTTCCCCGCCCTACTAAAATATTATACAGCAGTAAAAAAAATCGAAAGATAATGCCTGCTATAGATCGAACAAGTTTATTATTTAACTGTAAATTCTATAGATATGATGATAAAATATGTTTCTCTTAAGAACTGACTGTTCTCAGTTTGTGCTCTTTTTGGACGAACTGTTATTTGCTCTGGTATTTTCTAAAAGAAGCGTTTAAGGAACTATTTCTTTATGTCATTGATAAAAACCACAAAAAGAATATAGTAAGCATTTTTGAAGTGTATAAGATAATTGTTCCATTTTCTATTTGTAAAAGTTATTTTAGCTAAATCCCATGGCTTCTTGTTAATTTTTATCAAAAGAGCAGTTTACAAGGGCCGTCCAATTCTTCTTTATAGTATCCATTCTTGCGTGCAATTTTATGTGTAACAGATATACGATTTTAAGAGTACGTTTATCAGAGGGAGGGATAGTCCCAATTATGATCAGCATAATAACTTATTGCTGATTTATTTTCCGATTAATATACATCCAGTAAAAAAAACAATAACCATGTTGTTCTATCGATCACGGAAAAAGTGCAGCTGTTACTTGGATGATGCACAAAAGAATTTTTAGACGGATTCTCACTATTCGAATATAATAAGATCGTGTGCAATCACTTTTTAATTGTTATACATGGAAAGTAAGTAGTTTGTCATTGTGACATACTTCGGCACATTTATCTTTACCGAAAGTTTTGGTAGAAGGTAAGGCCATTTCGTTGAATAATTACAGGGAGTATGTTATACTATGAAGGGGGCATCTACATAGTATACAAAAACTGTTACGGATTATGCACTCCAAACTATAAATTATATTTTAATTTTAGGTTAAGTTCTTCGCAATGAAATGAACACATGTAAAAATGCATTTGAACTAAAATGTTGTAAAATGTGAAATTTTACAAAACTCTACTAATTGTATAAGTTTAAGAGTTTTAAATATTTTATAAATGTGTTACTTCAATTATTGTTCATAAAACTGTGGTATTTTAAGACTAGCATAAAATCCAAAATTAAGGATAAAATTTATTTGCAAGAAATATCTTCAATGTGTGTATCCTTTATGTGCAAGTGATATAATTTTTTTAGACAGTGAAACTTTTCACATAAAAAATTTGAAAAATCAGCCCTACTGTGTATGAAAGCAATTTTTTATACAATGCCCTTAAGTATTAATACTCTTTTTTGCCTTTTGGATTTGTGTATCGTACGAACTGGAATAATTAGAACTGAGATAATCACTGATTAAAATTTTATAATTTTTAATTCTAGGAACTACCCACAAAATGCTTCATGTTTTTAACTGAAGATTCACTTATAAAACTTTGTATAAATATTCACAAGATGTTTCTTGCTATTTTCAAGCACTCAAAATAAACGTGTAAACATTATCAAAGTTTAAAATCCATAGTGAGGCAAAATTTCTAAAAATATTTCAGACCCGTATTTCATCAATTTTTCGTTAAAAAAATTATCTTGCCTACTATTCTCGCATTAAAAATGAATATTGTGTGTCGTAAAAGCGACAAATTTACCGTAAACCTCTTTTAAAATCAATGCAATATATTTCAAATGTGTAAATTAGTAATGTTTATAATGTCATGGTCATCTCTCGCAAATGCCCTCTGTTGCTATTAGTTATTAATAAACAATATACATATTCTAGAACTATCATTAACAATGTTACATGTAACATTACATCACACAGCAGATAGCCAGAAAGCTACTTGTCATTTTGTCGTTTTAAGTCACGAACATCAGTGTAAAAAATCAATTTGCAAAAAGTAATTTTCATAATTATTAAAGAATTGAGTACCAAGTATAGAAGATAGCTTGACACGTTATAGATGACTTTTCCAAAACAAGTATTTTAAGTGACTCCGTGTTACACTGTGCAAATGCGTTTATCGACTTATAGTTTTACTTAAAAAATGTATGTTGGTGCATCATTTAGAATATCTATTATTTACGGTGTTTAAAACTGCATTACTTGGCTAATTCTGAAAACAAATAAATACACATCCCCATTTACAGTTTGGTTTATTCTAGAGAAGTTTTATTAAAGTTATTTTTTAAGTAGTCCTGATTGGTTTAAACCGGTTGAATTTAATTGATGGTGATTTCCTTAAAAGGTGTAGATTTGTTCTTCGTTATGGAATTGAAACAATAACATATTGTACTCATGCTTTGGAAAAAAAATGTTAATATTATCGAAGAAATATATATATTTACAGAGAAATATTTTTATTTTCTTTTAAAAGTTTTTTATGCAAAAATATGTTGTTTAAAAATTAAATAATTTTTTATATTTTAAAAGGCCAAACTAATATTTTTGTATTCCTTGGTACTGTAGAGAAAACCTGACCATCTGTGAGTTGACATGTGTAAGATTTTCATTCAGGGGGAGTAAAACGACGTTGTTTCTTTACAATTTGAATGTTAAAAAGAGATAATTTAAGCTCATCCAAAGCTTCACCCAAAGTTATTAAATGCTTCTAAGTAAATTTGTTAATATAATTATTTAAGTAGTTAAGCAAATTATATTGAGTAATATGTTTTTGTTTTAGGGAAAGCCATCTAAGCAATGAGCAAAAAAGCAAATGTTTTGGGGACTCTTTCTATTTTTCAGTTCCCATTTACTTAAAATAGGAGATAATAAGAAAATAACCTTCAGTAAGTAACATTTCTCACTAATACTTAATTAAATACGTAAACGATAGTAATAAATAAATAATAATACACAGTTAAAAATTATGGTACAAGGTTTCTCCGAAATTTTGGAAATTTCCAGCAGCTACCACTATCTGCATCATTTACCTCTTTTGCGGTGCGTCAAATTTATGGCTTCACCATAAAATTGGTTTATTCATTTGCCAAATAGTGGTAACACCTAGAAAATTCCAAGATTTCAATGAAATTTTGCACCAATCTTTTTAACAGTGTATTTATTAAAATGTGCATTGAAATCAGTTGTAGGTTGCATACATAGTGCAACCTATAAATACTAACTCATTATTTATAGGTTGAACTATGTATGTTTAACCTCCTTTCAGATGTAATTCACGATAGCAATGGTTACGATGACGAATTCATTCAAGTCATCCGACTCATGATGGAGTCACAGCAAATACAGAACCCCGAAGTTCCGTACAGCATTAAAAAGATTGATCCAATTCTTCCACTTGAACAACAAATACTAGGTAAGGATATCTTTAAAATTTTGATTCTGATTCAACAGACGAACTTGTTTCTATTATATAAGCCATGTATATTGTTTAATTGTTTTTTTAATGTGTTCCTCTGTATTTTCACACAAAAATATGGAATTATTGACGAATGATAGTGATGTTTGAGCATCTGCTTCAACGAAATTCACCCCATGCCTGGAATACCGATGTTTTTATAGCAAAGTCTGTTCAATATAATCTGAGTGTATTTCTGTCAAAATCAACATAAATGTTATCCTACTTTTTTAAAAAACTTTATGTAGCTTACCTAAGTCAATTTTTATATTCACTGTAAAAGAAATCCCGGAAGGTTAAAGACCTTATCAGAAAGTTATCATTGAAATACAAAGTTTTTTTTAAAGATTTTTGCAATTTGGCACACAAAAGTTTTACACCGGATGAAGACACTCTTTTTTTTAAAATTATTTTTCGAATACGAGCGGCGTCTGATAGAATTCGATCACTGAGCTCGGGGACCACTCTTTATGCCATTCCATAACGCAAATTTAGGTTTAAGTAACTACAACTGTCTAAGACACCTATAACAGAGCCCTTTGTAGTGGCTTTACGACTGTCAACAGTTTTAACAGTCGTAGCGACTTCTAACAGCTTTGAGGCGAGAACTCTTATGTAATGTAACAGGATTTTTTTGCAATGTACATCTACGTTTTTCAACACATTTTAAACAATTTCATTTTCCTCCATATGCAGGAGTGTGTTCAAAAGAAACAGAATTCGAGGTGCTGTTCTCGGCGACATCCTGCGATCTTCTGGCGAAATTGGCGATCCAGACCACAGCCCTTGGCATCCTGCACTTTGCTGTCAATGTGGACCAATGTCTTGTCCACGGCCACATTAGCGACGTGTTCGTGGACAGGGAGCCAAGGACAGACGCCATGCAAGCTGTGGTGGATGTTATACAGAAGAGGGACAGGACGGCTGATATTGTCGTCGTGCATGACTCAAATTATGGTAAACTATTTTTCAACACTTTAAAGATGAGATAATTTTAACTAATAAAAGTGCCGATTTTGATATTATTGGGGCGTTAGCTACTGGGCACTTCAGCCATTGACTTTCTAATTGGTGGATTTAAGTTAGTTTTAAATTTGGCGCTTGCCCACGGCCGCATTAGGGATTTTTTTGCAGTCATGGAGCCAAGGACAGACGCGATGCAAGCTGTGCGGATGTGATACAGTAGAGAGACGTTACGGCTGATATTGTTGTCGTGCATGACTCATGGTAATATTATTCTATCCCCTTAAAGATCGGATAATTTTCAAGAAAATTGTCATAAAAGTGCCGCTCCTGTTACTACTGGCGCATTACCTACCGGACACTTCAGCCATTGGCCTTCTAATTGGTGGATTTAGGTTAAGTTTTAATTCTATTGGCGCTTGTCCACGGCCACATTCGTGACTTTTTCGTGGTCATGGAGCCAAGGACCGACGCGATTCAAGCTGTTGTGGATGCGATACTGAAGAGGGACCGGACGACTGATATTGTAATTGTGCATGACTCAAATTATGTTTTACTATCGATTTCCTAATATGATATATAAGGTAATAAAAGTATTGCAACGAAGTCGGAAATCCCAATACATTTTGGAGGGTGCTGATTCTTCGTATTTGAACATTGAACCAACAGTCTGTCTGAAACCACTACAGTTCGATCTAAACTATACCAAACTAAGAGCGACCACTAAGGCTATAGACTGTAAATTTGGTACACGAATTCATGTACCTATCGGACGTCATGATATAAGTCTTCGAGAAAATCGTAACTTTTTAAGTTTAAAAGTGATTGACATTAACATTATTGGGTAAGCAATTACCCTGAAATGTATTGCTTTCTTGAGTGGTAATTAAAATACCTGTGGAACATCCCTATCTTTAAAAAAAAAACGCTTACAAAAAAATAACAATTCGGGGGAATCGGGTCGGAAATCTGAAATGGAAATATTGTATTTCCCACTAGTTTTTTGAAGAATTCTGAATCTAAAAAAGTGGTTTTTGAACATTGGTCCAATTGATGCTTGAAAATTACAGCACCCTTCAAAGCATTTGTTTATGCTTACCTGCACAAGTCCTGTATTCTGATTTACAGATACTTTACTGTGCATTTGTAATACACCAAGCAATCTTACAATTTTAACGCATATACTCTGGACCATTTTAATATATTTTGAGTTTAAACTAACATAGTCATGTGTTATTTATTCTCGATTGAATTTTCATTTAAAAAAAATTTCGAATCCATTATCAAGTCTAATATAATTAAATCTTGCTTGGGGACAAATCTTTCAATAGATAAATTTAAATTGTTACGAAACTACTAGCTTGGTAGCAACGTAGAATGGAGGTCTTTCTTTCGTATTTATTTTCTATCAAGTTGTAATAGCAGACTGTATTTGCGTCATTAAAGCTATATTGACAAAATATATCTTATTAATGACAATTTCGTATTCAAACACCATGAGAATGACACACTTTTTATATTGGTTGAAAAGTTTGAAACAAATTTGATAAACATATTTCCAAAACGCCTTTGACAATACGTACTTCAACAAAAAGATCCCGTTCCAAAAACCGTTTTCAAATGAATTCCTTAAAAAGAGCTACTGATTGTTTTCAGTACAAAAGTCTTAAAACCATACAATGCCGCATAGTAGAACTACCAAAATGAATAGATAGAAAATATCGATATTTTACAAGAGCTGAAAAGCTTCAGCTTTTTCTTTTAAGGGTGACTCATTGTTTAATTTTATGGGATCGTCGAATATATATATGAATGTTAAAATATTTTTGCTACTTTTCTTTAATAGTATTTTCATGTCGTTTTGATACATAGGGTGGTAATAAAATAACGCTCACTATTCGGAGTGGTCTGTAGCTTGAATGAATCATTCAAATGCATCAAAAATTGAGACACTTACTAATCAAGAAAGGGGAAAAAAAGAATAGAATCATAAAAAAGCTAGAATCCTAAAAAATAATCATAAAAAAATAATAATCATAATAACAAACTCGTCTCTTGACCAGGGTTCTAAATTACGAGGCATAGCCAACTATGGCTAATTTCGGCCAACACATCCAATTACGCCTAGTAATTTAGAACCCTGGTCAAGTGACGCGTTTGTTTTTTATGATTCCATTCTTTTCCCCCCT
Organism: Hylyphantes graminicola; assembly: GCA_023701765.1. Taxonomy (NCBI): domain Eukaryota; kingdom Metazoa; phylum Arthropoda; class Arachnida; order Araneae; family Linyphiidae; genus Hylyphantes; species Hylyphantes graminicola. The sequence goes on along the minus strand of CM043116.1, from coordinate 62,788,542 downwards.
TCTTGATTAGTAAGTGTCTCAAAGTTTTTGGCAGTTGGATTATTCATTAAAGCTACAGACCACTCTGAATAGCGAGCGTTATTTTATAACCACCCTGTATATGGCTTCAATTTTATCAACTTAGCACCTATTTGCTACTATACTGTACAATTCGAACGCGGTTGAGCGTGATTTGTTTGTAGGTGTGATGTGAACGGTTGACGTAGTGTGACGTCATTGTAGGCGTCTCCGTTCCAGTTGTCCATTAGTATTTAGTTTAGTTTGGTTGAATCAACTTCGCCCTTGAACAACGCGAGGGCATTTGTCGATAGTTAATTATTTTATTTATATCAACTTAGGATTAAAACCTATTCCCCCGGATTTAATTTTAATTAATATCATTTTAATATACATTTACTCTTAATTTTTTTATTAGCCATGCAACGAAATTGCAGTTTGTTGATAATTTTTTTTTATTTGGAATTGTCCAAATATTTTCATGTTATCTCATAGGGGAGAGAAGGGTAATTGCTCCCACTTAAGGAAAATTGACTGCAACACGCATAATTCGACACTTAAATTATGTTTTTTTTTATTAATATTTATAACAGAACAAATATAAAACGGAATGCCATATCGTTAAGGTAGGCGAATACCCAAAATTCTAAAATTTTTACTATTACTTTAATCTTTTCCAAATTTGGCATAGTGATTTCAAATATAATGAACAATGCTTTTTAGGCAATTTTTTTATTTAAATATAATTGATTTATTTTAAGCAGTGTTTTTCACCTAAAAAAAGGGGTTTAGGCCAACAGTTCTAGAATAAAAAGTTTTACATTAATTTACCTGAAAATTTTTACAGATGCTATTTCAATATATATCTGTGCCATGAACCTCTAACATTGGGTGTAAATATATAAGTTTTTTTTTTAAATGTCCAAGTGTAAAATAATCGGAAAAAATCATTTTTTGTGTAGCTAATTTATGACATTTTTCTTAATAACTTCTTTTCTTGTTATTTGTATGTAACCCTAGATTGTCATTGCATGCATCAGTTCAAAACGAAGAATTTAACACATAATTAATGTTTATAGGATGAAAATTCAATGTGGTAGACTTGTTATATAGCGTAAACCTCTTTTTTAGTAGAAAAACAGCGTTTAAAATAAATAAATTATATTTAAATAAAAAAAAAGTGCCTAAATAGTATTATTCATTATATTTGAAATCACTATATCAAATTTGGAAAAGATTAAAGTAATAGTAAAAAATTTAGAATTCGGGGGAATTTTGGGTATTCGCCTACCTTAAACATGAAAAAATAACAATTGTGCTAAAAAATTGAAAACAAGAAAATATTACATTGAGTGCCATTTACCCGAACATGTTGGGTAATACCGCTCACTGCGACGGGTGATGCAGCTCATTATTCAAAGCTTTTATACAACATATTTCATAACAGATAAAAGTAATTTTGCACAATTTTATAGTTATAAATATAGTTTTCTGCTTTATTCTCTCTACAGCAAACTTTGTGGCTCCAATTAGAGCAGAATTTGCACCTAAACCATAGTTTGTTGTCCTTTTCGAACTCCCCTCAAACAATGCAGATTTTACTTTTATTGGTCTTGACTTGATTTTATCTTTCGACTCTTGTTGTTTCGCCAAAAACGCTATTTTTTTTTTCAGCCTTATATTTTTCGATGTCTTCTTATTTCGAATTTCGTGGAGCCTTATATTTTTTTTTGGCTTCTTTGCCAGTAGATTATACGTATTTTGAGATTTTGTAGCATTTAAAGAAAGAGACTGTATAGGATTCCTTGAGATGGTGTCGTTCCTCTTTCTTTTCAAACATAATTTTGATGGATGTTTCTGTAAGGGTGGAATATTTTTGTTTTGGAGGACCCTTCTTTTCTAAATTGCTCTAAAAAAGTTAATAAAACGATAAAACAGTTTGGATTAGTTATAATTCGACTCTTTTAACAGTGGAGGGTATGCCGTCCATCTGAGCGTCATTACCCAATCCAGTGGTTCCCAACAGGTGGTCCGCGGACCCCCAGGGGTCCGCAAGCTACGCAAGAGGGGTCCGCAAGATGCTATTAGAATTTTAAAAAAATATATATGAAATAGATTTCGTGTGATGACATTTTGTTTCTAAGCTTCTTGCATGAGCAGAGTATAGACCAAGACTATCACTCAAAATTTTCTCACTAACTTCTCTTGGCTTTACTGAGCTGCGTACTTAGCTCATGTGTTTTAACACTTTAATGTGTTTAACTTGAGTTTACAAGGAACAAATGTAGACATGTTCAAAGTTGATAAGATTAGTGCTATGGTCAAAAAGTGTCAGATCTGGGCGTCAAGGATACAAAACAAGTCATTAATTATATATATAACTTTTCTAAAACAATTCTTGGGGTCATCAGATGAGAATTTGGTGTGAGCAAGCATTTTCTTCCATGTGTTACATGGAAAACAAATATAAAAATTGGCTCGACATGCGGTTGGATTTCAAAGTGAAAGTATCAAGTTTGGAACCGAATATTTTAGAAATCATGGTACCAAAGGACATATATAACTAATTTCATTAAGAACTGAAAATTAAAACTAACTTTTTACTGTCGGAGTACTATGTTGTAACTGTAAAAAAAAGTATAAAATATAAAAAGACTCTCTTAATTTGGCTCACTTTTTAATTTTAGGATTAGGAATTAATAAGGGTCCTTGTCACAATCACGGCTTGGTGAGGGGTCCGCTAGAAAATTTTGTTGGGAACCCCTGACCCAATCACACCATACTAGATTTGAATGGTCTAATTAGACACGCAATGTATCCGATGAAATGAACTTAGTATGATGGATAAAATGATTATTATGCTTCGCAAATATACAATGATTATACTGTTAATAGTAATTAAATTTGACTAACCTCGAAATAAGCTTCATAAGTTTTTTAGATGAAAATATAGTTGATAAATTATTCACGGACGAACGACTATGAGTTTTTGCTTTGCCAGCAGAAGTTATTATACTAATTAGGGCACGTGTTTTTTGCTAGTTATCAGTACTGTCCAATTAACTAAAGGATTGCCCAGTTTGTCACAGCTAAGCTGAGCGCGATTGCCCTCCGAGCGCTACTACCTGTCTCTCCCCTACTAAATCTGAACACTGTGGAGTTCACACAATATTCATAAAATTTAATTTTAATAATCATTTACACCCTGATACGGAGCTGCTGTGATTCCAAATCGACGAAGTAGGGAACTGTTATTTTCTTTAAACAGATTTTGTCCGTTAACATATGATGTGGTAAGAACCCGGATTTCTCCGTTGATTACTCCTTTGTAGTATTGCGGTCAGTGTTCCCTCCAGGCTTTGGGGAAACCGCAGGTTACATTTCCTCCCGGATGGGAGCCATATGTTTTTTTTTTTTTTACAATTTATTTATTAAAAAAGAAACTCTTTTATTTTAAAATCATAAATTGTTAACATAAAATAAACAGATTTTCTTTGAAAATTCTAATAATATATTTCAAGCACATGCAGTAAACAGTTTTTTTTTTTGTTTTTTTTTTTGTAGTAATAACAACAGACTTTTAATAGTGTTTATACATTTTTGGTTAACTACAGAAAGTCCTGTATCTGTGAGGAGCCTTCTGAGCGAAATGACCAGGAGGGGCATCCGCTACTCCTACCTCCAGAACGACCCCCGAGTGAAGGAGATGGCCCGCAGGCTGCATTCGACCACCAGAGGAGCCAAGGCCCTGACCACGGTGGTGCTGGCTGATTTCTCGAGCTTCAAGAATTTGTTGGATCAGGTAAGTGGGTAAGGATGTAGCTGCCTCGGTACCCCATTGTCTACCAAAAGGACTCCCAAGGTGGAGATGAGCTATTTTGGCTTTCATACTACTGTTTTCGCAGTTAACTAGATTACTGGTAGTAACGCAGTGGCAAATCAGCGCCATCTAGCGAGGATGATATTGCGAGTGTTTCAAACAGCGGCACGTTGACCGGGCTAGTTTTCAGTGGTTTTTTTTTTTCTCTTCGATTGTACTATTTTTTTTTAAACTTTTATTCATTTTGAATAAAATAGGATATTATTGCCTTTCTCAGATGTTTATCTACGAATTAGAAATACTACTTTTCCACGAAAAAAAAAATACTTTTTGGCTGCAAGCGGTTAATTTCAAGCACTTTGAGCTGGAAAATGTGCAGCGTGTCTGGGATACATTTTTCCAGATTACTAAAAGTATATGAGGCACACTTTCCAAATTTAAAATTTAACACAAGTAAGGTACAGCTGTGGAAATAAAAAAGTACCCACTTGAGGTTATTTCATCCGTTAGTCACCCTATAGAATCGGACCTTTTTGAGATTGTGTACAATTAACATTCTGAGTTAATTGCACGATACAAAATTTGCATAAGGGGCCGTCTTCATATTAAAAATATTACGATCTTCGTAATTTCCAATAGCGACACCCAATTTTAATAACTTAGAAATGTTAAGCACTCTTGAAAACCCTTAAATCTAAGTTTTTGTTACATTTGGATGAATATTTGACGAGTTATTCAATCGAATCACTTGTGGACCTTTTGGGGACCATCTCTAAAATGACAAGCAAGCATGCATGCAAAGCCGTCTTTATTTATCAATTTCACAAGTAATCTTATACACAGTCCCCTAATGGGTAATTATAAAGTATTTTGTGATTTACTCAGCAAATTATGAATAAACATTTTTAAAAATTGGGATTTCGCTTAAACTTCTTGTCTTAAATTTATTTCTTTAAAAATATTAGGGAGCTTCCATTCATATTTTTTTTAAAAATCAATATAATAATTATTTAAAAATAGAAAAATTGTTTTAAATACCCCAATATTGAATGCATTTTGTTTGGGTTATTATAATTTCTTTTCAGTAAAAAATTCGTTTCATTATCTTAATTATTTATAGATCGGGATAGTTTTTTTATGTGCAACTCATTTAACATTATGGGACCTAAACTTTGCATGCCTCTAACTCCACTAATAATGCTCAAAAACTAACAAAATTTGGCATTTCGTATTAACATAGGTCAGAGATTTGAAATATGGATTCAAAAAGGCGTGTTGCTATTAGAAATTTTAAAGTTAGTAACATTTTTAATATGAAGATGGCCCCTTATGCTAATTTTGTGTCATGCAATTAACTCAGAATGTTAATTGTTAACAATGTCAAAAAGGTCCGATTCTTTAGGATGAATAACGGAGGAAATAACCTCAAGTGGGTACTTTTTTATTTCCACAGCTGTACATTTAACTATTTTCATGTACATTCTATTGTCCATTAAAATATTCCAAAAGATTATACCCCAGGTTCGATCGGTATTCGATCGGTACTCCTACTGGTGCTCTGCCCCCTAACGACACTAATTGGCCAATCGAGGCTTGATTTCATTCATCATTTCTTTTGAAAATCAAGACCTGAAAACATGCGTGTAGGACTTTCCATTGAAACTAAAAGTTGAATACAGGAACACCCTGTACCTAATTATATTACGACTCATTTTCGCTGTCCCAACAAGAAAAACCTAAATATTCCGATTTAAAAATTGAATTGAATGGACGGTTTAAGGAGCAATTAATCTTAAAAAATGCAGCAAATTTTAACATATTTTCAAGGCCCTGAAGCCGTTTGTCAGTATGATAATAAAGTTGCAAAACTATTTCAATCTAATTTTAATTTTTGCATTGTCACAATATTGGATGATGTGCGCAATAAATTACATACTTAAGTTATCTTTTGATGAGATGCGAATGCTTGTGTATGAGTAATATGATGTGACACAGCAATTTATTATTACAAATCACGATGGGTTTAACAAAATAAGTGAAACAGTCTATTTAAGTAGTAGTATCATTATAACGTATGAGTTTATTAGCTGGGGTTCTTTAAACTCAATTCCGACTCAAAAGGAACTCGAAACATGAAAGGCACTTTGCACATTAAATGTACGCATTATATCGCCACAGAAAAGCTATAAAGTTTTTGTGTAATAACTAATAAAAAAAATATTGTGTTGTGATAAGCTTATATGTGAATCTACTCCACACAGTCATTTTTACGACCAAGTAATTGATTCGTTTGTCTGAAACATAACATTTATTCGTTGATGAATAAAGGTTAATCGGGTATTGATTATGACCACACAGATTACGATTTTAAAGAATGTATTCTACGAAAAATAAGAGAACAAGATGAAGATTGTATTTAATACAGTTGTTTAAATTCATCAAGCTGGGAGACATGAAGGGCTAATGTTTGAGTTTGAGCTTAAATAATAAAACCTGAAGACATGGTCAGAATTTCTTTTTTTAAATAATTTTCAAAAAGGAGGTAATAAAACATTATTTTGATAATGGAGTTGCGGTGGTTTGTTTGTGCTTTGTTCCTTATACCTTGGTTCTCTCTTTGAAAAGCAATAAAATGGTAAAATTGTAATTTTCTTATAACTCGAAAATTTTAATAAAGTAACTATCAAATCTACATGTTTAATAAAGTACCTGTAACGGTAACAGAATTACTTTTTAATAGTAACTTTCCAATCCCTAAATATAACTGAAATTATAGTTACTTTTCGTATTAAGTAACTGTAACTGGTAACTTTTTATGATGATGACGTCGTATCCATGGATAAAGATTATATGGGACAAAAGATCTCATAGACTGCTTCAGCGATCTACAGACATGCAGTGATCCTCATAAAGGTCTTTGTAGGGCGAGTTGGTGATTTGCTGCAATTTTGCCAGGATGGCTGGACTAAAGAAAATATGTTTTGGATCCAGTTCCGAGTCGGGGCAGTATCTGCAGCTGGAGTATTTCCTGTTTCCCTCTTTTTGGATTTCCATCCCTTTGAAGTGGCATTTCCTTAATCTAGTTAAGGAGGCCGCGTCACTTTTTATCTTGCGTAACTATTACTATTACAGAGTTAGAATTTAATGAAGTCACTGTAACTGGAACAGAGTTACTTTTTAAACGTATCTTTTCAATCCTTGTAAAAAGACATTTGTATCAAATTTTGAAACAGGTGTACAAATACAACAGTCTGGATGCCGGCGTCACGTACATGATCGTCAACGATGGCTGGGAGCCGAACAACCCTGAGATCGAGACCCCACAGAAGGTCCACTACGCGATCGATCTCCAAATGCTGCTGCTCAAGCGGAGCATCAGCGATCACTACGCAAAGCTCATGGTCGACATCATCAACAGCAGTTCCGGAGACGGAATAGAGAAATTTCCGGGATGGAAAGTGAGTAAAGAAATTTTGGTACTAAAATCAGAGCAGCCCTAGGTATATTTTGCGGAATTTTTTGCAAACCAAAAATATTGTCAAGTTCTTATTGTTAAATCTTTCTTATTATATCTATTTTCTTATTGTTTAAGCACTTTTTGCAAACCAAAAAATTGTCAAGTTCTTATTGTTAAACCTTTCTTATTAATCTATTTTCTTATTGTTTAAGCACTTTTTGCAAACCAAAAATATTTTCAAGTTCTTATTGTTTAAAATATACCATTCGATTTTACTTGTTAGTATGACCCGAGGTCAAGGTAAGAAGCATATAAATTTAAAATTTAGTTTTAAAATTAGCGCCATCCTTAATTTAATCTTTATGCTATGGTGTTGTGATGGTGTTACAATGGTACAAAACTCCTATTCAACATCATAGCATAGCAACCACTTCCGTAATGTATTTATTTCAGGCTGCCATCTAGTGGCTTTAATTATAGACTAGTTAAACCGTATTCTATATTTAGAGCGTAACCAGAAAGTATTATTTCAATCATCAAGAAGGATACAAAGGACAAAAAAACGTAAAATTAAATAAGGTAAAAAATAAACACATATATAGATAAACAAGTTAAGAAAATGTCAGTGAAATACAATATGATTAATTCACATCAAATCAATCATAACACAAGATCCTTCAATTTGGTTCATTAATAAATTTTTAACAGGCAGACATCAAGGAAAAAAAAATATTAAATTTACAAATATTTTCAAACACATTCCATTCAAGTTTTATTCCTGAATGAAAAACCTAACTTTTTAAAATTAAAATATGTTCAAACAAAATATTTAATTACTATATTAATATTTTATTAAGTAGGGGCACGTCCCCAGCTCACTGTCGCCTGCCAACGGGGGACTGCTTTAAGGGGGTCCGATGTAAAAAAATCTTTAAAAAAAATCATTTTTTTTTAAATATTTTTAAAATAATATTTAAACCTATCCTAACAATTTAACGATTTTCAGAAATTTCTATTACTTTTTAGTTAAAATTTTTTAAAGGGACACGGCAATCAATTTTTCATCCTGATCTTCCATGATCCAAAAGTTTAAAAGCTCATATCTCTGTTCAACATTTTTGTATTTTGAGAACATTCAAAATGTTAAGGCTTTTTTAATATTATACTTTGGGTAAAAAACATTGTGTTTTTATTATTAAAAATATATACTAAATAGATGTATGCATTCAGGTTTTTTTTTTTTCAGCCACATTTTTATTAATGACCATCAAAGTTGAAAATTAACTTTTTTTGTGCTTTTTCCGACAAATTTTGAGAAAAAAAATTTGAAATTGTTCACTCAAATTTAAATCTGAATTCAAACGTTTCCTTAAATATTATCAAAAAGGTAAAATTCAAAATTTGTTTTAAAAAAAAAAAAGAAGTCAACAAAAGTTAGTGCTGCCATCTATGAAATCAAGTACAAGTAAAAAGATCACCCTAAAATAAACATTACCTTCTATTGATGTTTACACGAGATGACAACTTGCTGTTTTTTTTTTTGTTTTTTTTTTGCAGGGGAAAACTCCCCTTTAGTGAAATATTTGATTTTTTTCGAAAATTTTATTTTCTTTTTACAGGAGCACATGGGTCGTGAAGATGTCTTTGTGTCTTCTGTAGTGTGGAGTATCACGGCGGCTGCCAAAGTGATATGGAACATGGAATCCCAAGAACTGAAAGAAAAATGTGTATTCTATAATAGCTCTGTGCCTCCAAGTGTAGATTCATTTCCTTCTATAGCTTTGGTGAGTGAGTGTTTTTCTGTTCAAAGTTAGCTTGAAACTTATGGGATTTTTCCAACGCGTTTTCTTTTAATTAATCATATTAAAGAGAAAGGCAACAATTGATAAATGTTTCGGGCGAAAGTTAAGCAGTTAAAGTTTTGAAGACTTAAATAATCTATTCTGATTTACTTAAAATTTTAATTTAATGAAGATTAAGAAAGAAAAGTCTTTCGAGCATGTCATCTGCGTTGAGAGTCAGTATACAAGAGCAATAAGTTCACATTGGTCAGTTCAGTTCGGAAGAGCCAAGTAATTTATGGTTTTCTTTTACGTCATAGCAATAAATAGCGTTGCACGTTGTTGGTAGGCCCCCACCACATAACTACAGTCGTCTTCAGGTTAACCTTGCCTAACTAAAAACCCTACGACGCGATACGAGGGCGTGTCCGAGCGCTGGGGTTGGCGGCATTCGCCGATGCCCAGAGAGTTTAAACCAATCAAATGGCTACGGTTGTCATGGGGGGATCAAATCTTTCTGCAACCATGGCCGCTTGGCGAGGTTTGGCGTCTATATATATCTTCACCTCAATTGTCAACGCCAGACATATTTGTTCCAGTTTTCCAACGCGAACGTGCTATAATTTCTAACTTTATTTTCCAAAAGAAATGGCTTCAAATGTGAAGAAAACCTTCAATTATGAATTTCAGACGCATAAGCAGGGAAAGCCTTTGCAAAGCTCTGCAAAGATCATCATATTGAACGTGTTTGTGAAGTTGAGAGAGCAAAATCCTACACAGTCAGACAAAGAGCTCTGTAGCATGACTTCAGAACTTACCGGCGTTTCCCCTAGAAGTATTCGAGCGATGTCACAGGAATTTAGAGAAAAAGGCTTGTTGTCAACTCCCGGAAAAAAACGACCTTCCAGAGTGGGAAAATATACAAGAAAAGTGAGATATGATGACTTCATTCTTTCCGCGATTCGCCGAATAGTGCACCAATTCTTCAAAAAAAAACCAGATCCCTACTGCCAAAAATATATTGAATGAGTACCGTAGAGCCGAAGTGGATAACGATGTTCAATTGAGTCTGTCAACGATGACAAGGTTGTTGAGAGACCTGGGATTTGTATACCGTAAACGCGATCGGGACTCGATGCTCATAGAAAGAGAGGATATTCAAGTGTGGCGACGTCGATATTTGCGGCAAATTCGTCAGTACCGTGCTTCGGGGCGTCCTATTTATTATACAGACGAAACTTGGGCCAATTTTGGACACACGAAATCATCAGTTTGGCAGGACAGCACGATAAAATCATCCAAACAAGCCTTTCAATCTGGACTGTCAACTGGATTAAAAGCTCCGACAGGAAAAGGGTCCCGAGTAATCATCACCCATGCAGGCAGTGCAAAAGGGTTCGTTCCCCAAGCACGATTGATATTTAAGGCCAAGAAAGATTCAGGAGATTATCACAACGAAATGAACGGGGATCATTACGAAGAATGGTTTGAGACGAAGCTTTTGCCAAATCTAGAAGCTGGGAGTGTAATTGTGATTGACAATGCGCCTTATCATAGCGTGATGCAAGAGAGTATTCCCACAACCAGCACAAGAAAGGCCGACTTTCAAGCATGGCTGTCGTCAAAGGGAATAACATGGAGTTCGGATATGCTGAAGGGTGAATTGTTATCAATTGTATCAAATGTACGCTCCCATTACGAATCATACCGAATCGATAATTTGGCAGCTTCAAAAGGACACACAGTGTTACGCTTGCCACCCTATCACTGCGAGCTAAACCCTATCGAGCTGATTTGGTCCCAAGTACAGTCGTCTTCAGGTTAACCTTGCCTAACTAAATACCCTACGACACGATACGAGGGCGTGTCCGAGTGTCCGAACGCTGCGATTAGCTCAGTGGAATGATTAGGGGGTAACAGGTTTGGCGGGATTATCACTGTTTTTTTTATAAACAGGATCTAGCTGTTTTTATGGTTTTTTTTTTAAGGAAGAATAGTAAAATAATTATTCTTTATAATATTATTGTATTTTTAATTTTCATTAATGGGACGTACTTTACGTTTCAAGAATTAATAAGTAAAACTCACATTTTTTTTTAAAAAAAACTTTTAATTATTCATAATTCTACACTTATATTGGGATATTAATTTTTTTAGATTATAAAAATAATGCAATTTAAATTTTAAACAGAATTTGATTATATTTTTGTATGGTATCTTATTTATTAGCTAATTGAAAAAAGCTTCAATTGCATATAAAATTAATTAATCGTAGTAATTAATAAATCTACTTATGGCAGGGGCATTAATTAAGTATAGGGGGTGCTTCATATTTTAAAATACAGCTGAAGAAAAAAATATTGCCCCCCCCCCCCCCCACACACACACTTGGGACCTGAAATTTTAAATATGACATGACTTTTTTTATTTTTTTTTAAAAAAAGTTTTCCGCATCACCCAAGAGGTACTGTTCATAGATGCGTTACCCTCTTTTTTAAAGGCAGGGTTCCCCAAGAGGCCTATTTCCTATACAAATGCAGCCAAAAATGTCCGACGAATAATATCCCGTGTAAGGGAGTGCACGTTAAATATCCTTCAAAGTCCTAACGCTGCTTACGATGTCGCCCTTAACGGTTGCGTTGGGTGCCTATTCAGGTGTCGGCTCGTCACTTGACTGTGGTTCTAAGATACGACGCCCGTCGCCAATAGCCCTTGTGTAGCTCCAGTGCGACGATAATTCAAATCAAACCAAACCAAAAGTCTCAATTGGAAAAGTAAAAACAAAATCAAAAACAAGAAATTTTGAAACCGCTGGCACGGCACTTCAAATAGGAAAATATTTGGTTCCTTGTGAAAACATCATTGTATTCTTCTCGACAAGGTCGTAAATAAGTAATTGCATCATTTAGGGAAAGGTAACTTAAGGCCTTTAAATGTGTAGCTTTTAAATGCAGAGTCCGTTTATCAATGTCAGTCCTTCTGTATCGACGATTCAAAAGGATTTCCATTTCAAGTCGACTGGTACTCTTTTACACACAACGACAGTCCCAAGAGTGTAATTACCATCACTCAGTCGTGCTTTCATGGGTCATTCAGCTATTGTCAAGTACTTCTCGGAAGGAGTGTACAGGTGTGAACAGAAATCTCTCCTCCGTTTATCAATGTCAGTAGATCTGAATATGAAACCTTCCTCTTTTGGAGACATTCTGAAATTATTTCCCTTTCAAAGTCAACAGCACTCTTTTACACACAACGACCGACTCCAGGGGTGCAATTACCCTCACTCAGGCAATACTTTCCTCTGTCATTGAAGCTATTGTCAAGCGCTTCACGATGCTCACAGGTATAAACAGTCGGGAAACAGGGGGGGGGGGGGACTGCAGAGAAGAGCGGCATTTTCACGAACAGGCTACTGGTGAGGTCGATTAATCATCAGTGTCGCTTTCTGTGCCATCTGTGTCGGGCAACTCATCATCCAAAGTGATAACCAGCTTGTCAACTTCAACATCCACCAAGCTATCAAGTTGCCACATTTGTTCTTCAATGCTTATTACGTGTTTTACTTCCTTCGCCCAAAGCTCGGGAGTAATATTGTCAATTGCCTCGTGCGTTAGCCGCATGACTTCGTCCTCTTTGAAAGTTTTATTATTGGAAGCAATATAACCCTTTACTTGGGACCAAATCAGCTCGATAGGGTTTAGCTCGCAGTGATAGGGTGGCAAGCGTAACACTGTGTGTCCTTTTGAAGCTGCCAAATTATCGATTCGGTATGATTCGTAATGGGAGCGTACATTTGATACAATTGATAACAATTCACCCTTCAGCATATCCGAACTCCATGTTATTCCCTTTGACGACAGCCATGCTTGAAAGTCGGCCTTTCTTGTGCTGGTTGTGGGAATACTCTCTTGCATCACGCTATGATAAGGCGCATTGTCAATCACAATTACACTCCCAGCTTCTAGATTTGGCAAAAGCTTCGTCTCAAACCATTCTTCGTAATGATCCCCGTTCATTTCGTTGTGATAATCTCCTGAATCTTTCTTGGCCTTAAATATCAATCGTGCTTGGGGAACGAACCCTTTTGCACTGCCTGCATGGGTGATGATTACTCGGGACCCTTTTCCTGTCGGAGCTTTTAATCCAGTTGACAGTCCAGATTGAAAGGCTTGTTTGGATGATTTTATCGTGCTGTCCTGCCAAACTGATGATTTCGTGTGTCCAAAATTGGCCCAAGTTTCGTCTGTATAATAAATAGGACGCCCCGAAGCACGGTACTGACGAATTTGCCGCAAATATCGACGTCGCCACACTTGAATATCCTCTCTTTCTATGAGCATCGAGTCCCGATCGCGTTTACGGTATACAAATCCCAGGTCTCTCAACAACCTTGTCATCGTTGACAGACTCAATTGAACATCGTTATCCACTTCGGCTCTACGGTACTCATTCAATATATTTTTTGGCAGTAGGGATCTGGTTTTTTTTGAAGAATTGGTGCACTATTCGGCGAATCGCGGAAAGAATGAAGTCATCATATCTCACTTTTCTTGTATATTTTCCCACTCTGGAAGGTCGTTTTTTTCCGGGAGTTGACAACAAGCCTTTTTCTCTAAATTCCTGTGACATCGCTCGAATACTTCTAGGGAAACGCCGGTAAGTTCTGAAGTCATGCTACAGAGCTCTTTGTCTGACTGTGTAGGATTTTGCTCTCTCAACTTCACAAACACGTTCAATATGATGATCTTTGCAGAGCTTTGCAAAGGCTTTCCCTGCTTATGCGTCTGAAATTCATAATTGAAGGTTTTCTTCACATTTGAAGCCATTTCTTTTGGAAAATAAAGTTAGAAATTATAGCACGTTCGCGTTGGAAAACTGGAACAAATATGTCTGGCGTTGACAATTGAGGTGAAGATATATATAGACGCCAAACCTCGCCAAGCGGCCATGGTTGCAGAAAGATTTGATCCCCCCATGACAACCGTAGCCATTTGATTGGTTTAAACTCTCTGGGCATCGGCGAATGCCGCCAACCCCAGCGCTCGGACACGCCCTCGTATCGCGTCGTAGGGTTTTTAGTTAGGCAAGGTTAACCTGAAGACGACTGTAAAGGGTTATATTGCTTCCAATAATAAAACTTTCAAAGAGGACGAAGTCATGCGGCTAACGCACGAGGCAATTGACAATATTACTCCCGAGCTTTGGGCGAAGGAAGTAAAACACGTAATAAGCATTGAAGAACAAATGTGGCAACTTGATAGCTTGGTGGATGTTGAAGTTGACAAGCTGGTTATCACTTTGGATGATGAGTTGCCCGACACAGATGGCACAGAAAGCGACACTGATGATTAATCGACCTCACCAGTAGCCTGTTCGTGAAAATGCCGCTCTTCTCTGCAGTCCCCCCCCCCCCCCTGTTTCCCGACTGTTTATACCTGTGAGCATCGTGAAGCGCTTGACAATAGCTTCAATGACAGAGGAAAGTATTGCCTGAGTGAGGGTAATTGCACCCCTGGAGTCGGTCGTTGTGTGTAAAAGAGTGCTGTTGACTTTGAAAGGGAAATAATTTCAGAATGTCTCCAAAAGAGGAAGGTTTCATATTCAGATCTACTGACATTGATAAACGGAGGAGAGATTTCTGTTCACACCTGTACACTCCTTCCGAGAAGTACTTGACAATAGCTGAATGACCCATGAAAGCACGACTGAGTGATGGTAATTACACTCTTGGGACTGTCGTTGTGTGTAAAAGAGTACCAGTCGACTTGAAATGGAAATCCTTTTGAATCGTCGATACAGAAGGACTGACATTGATAAACGGACTCTGCATTTAAAAGCTACACATTTAAAGGCCTTAAGTTACCTTTCCCTAAATGATGCAATTACTTATTTACGACCTTGTCGAGAAGAATACAATGATGTTTTCACAAGGAACCAAATATTTTCCTATTTGAAGTGCCGTGCCAGCGGTTTCAAAATTTCTTGTTTTTGATTTTGTTTTTACTTTTCCAATTGAGACTTTTGGTTTGGTTTGATTTGAATTATCGTCGCACTGGAGCTACACAAGGGCTATTGGCGACGGGCGTCGTATCTTAGAACCACAGTCAAGTGACGAGCCGACACCTGAATAGGCACCCAACGCAACCGTTAAGGGCGACATCGTAAGCAGCGTTAGGACTTTGAAGGATATTTAACGTGCACTCCCTTACACGGGATATTATTCGTCGGACATTTTTGGCTGCATTTGTATAGGAAATAGGCCTCTTGGGGAACCCTGCCTTTAAAAAAGAGGGTAACGCATCTATGAACAGTACCTCTTGGGTGATGCGGAAAACTTTTTTTAAAAAAAAATAAAAAAAGTCATGTCATATTTAAAATTTCAGGTCCCAAGTGTGTGTGTGGGGGGGGGGGGGCAATATTTTTTTCTTCAGCTGTATTTTAAAATATGAAGCACCCCCTATACTTAATTAATGCCCCTGCCATAAGTAGATTTATTAATTACTACGATTAATTAATTTTATATGCAATTGAAGCTTTTTTCAATTAGCTAATAAATAAGATACCATACAAAAATATAATCAAATTCTGTTTAAAATTTAAATTGCATTATTTTTATAATCTAAAAAAATTAATATCCCAATATAAGTGTAGAATTATGAATAATTAAAAGTTTTTTTTAAAAAAAAATGTGAGTTTTACTTATTAATTCTTGAAACGTAAAGTACGTCCCATTAATGAAAATTAAAAATACAATAATATTATAAAGAATAATTATTTTACTATTCTTCCTTAAAAAAAAAACCATAAAAACAGCTAGATCCTGTTTATAAAAAAAACAGTGATAATCCCGCCAAACCTGTTACCCCCTAATCATTCCACTGAGCTAATCGCAGCGTTCGGACACTCGGACACGCCCTCGTATCGTGTCGTAGGGTATTTAGTTAGGCAAGGTTAACCTGAAGACGACTGTAAAAGAATTTTTTTCTCCATTTTTTAGGTGTAATGTCTTATAAAACATATATGATATACTGTGCGTTTCTTCTTATACGAAGTAACCTTTGCTTTGCTGTACATGTAGGTCTGGCTATCAATTTCCAGGACTCATGGAATTAATCGGAAGGAAAAAAGGTTAAACACATAGCCATTTAATATGATTTGAAGTAATTTCCATCAGCCGTAATGCTTACTTTATAAATTTTGAAATGAAGTTTTAAAGTCCTCTTTTGGAGTGTTATTTAATAGTGCCGTTGCAGTTTTCTTGATTTCTTCGACATCATGTATCAAAATCTTATTAATGCGTAATTCAACGAGAACCACTTATCTCAGAATGGCGCCGATTGCACTGCACATGAGCAAGAAAACGCTCTTCTAAATGCAATCATCAGTGTTATATTCCAGCTTTTCGTTCTCCTACAGTCCTGGCAACTAATAGCCGGACCTTCACTGTTAAAAATTTTGGCACAAGATTGCACCGGAATCCTGGAACTTTCTAGCTGCCACCGTTATTTGGAGCGTGGATTCACCACTTTTGCGGTGCATCAAAGTTATGGTTTTACCGCGGAATTGGTGCATTCACTCTCCAAATAATGGTGGCAGCTAGAAAGTTAAGTTCAAGTATTCCGGTGCCATCTTGCGACAAAAATTTTAACAGTGTTGTATGAGTCACCAATGGTTATGACTTTCTTGGTGGGGGGGGGGGGGGCAAGATCACCAAGCGCTGCGACAAGTCTATTGTACGATACCCCATAAATGACACAAGCACAAGAGACACACAAAGAAAGAGACGACACAAACACGTCGACAAATAACAATATTTATTGACGGTCACAAACATCCATGCCTGACAGGGATTCGAACCCGACCAGAGCAGCTCCAAAGGCTAGCATCCTAACGCTTGCTTTTCCGGGGCGGCTAAACACCGATATGGTTATAAAAAGTTAGTGTTTTATTAATATGTTTAATAAAAGAAGTCCTAAACTTTATACAAAGGATTTCCTGAAGAAGCTCGCCGTTCTGTCTACCTCTCTGCGGTACGACCTCTTCCGCAACTTCCCAGTTGAGTCCGACACTGAGATATTCCGGGCCATCGCCACTTGGCAAGCAGACGCCAAGCCCAAGTTCAGATACCTCTCCAAGGACATTGAGAGGAAGTTCCTCTTCGAGAACAGGACGCTCAAGCTGGGGATGCCTTTCGTAAGTTTATCAAGAATAAATTAGATTAACTATCCTGATGTGTATTTTTTTAGTTCACTAAAGTTGGTTTGAAAACAGGAGTGTGCGAACTCTATTGTGAAAAAGGATTGAATAAATTTTTTCAGGAACCCCATTAGTCAAAATTTTATCAAAATTGAATTTTGATGTGACTCATTTTATCATGTGAAAACACACAATATGTGAAGAAATACTGTTAATACAGTGATTTGCGCAGTCAAGGGAAGCAAATTAAAATAACACACTCTCAGAAATAAAACTTTCATTTTTGACGATTCATGAATCCTCAAGCCTCATTTCGTTAATTTTGAGGATTTGTTTCGTCAAACTATCACGTGACTTTTGAGTAAACGCGAATCCTCACTTTAAAGATCTTGATTTGACGATTCTGTATCTTGATTTTGAGGAAACTGAATCTCATTGTTGTACTCACATGCTCAAAAATGACGAAATATTTCTTTAGATTCGATGACATTCAAATATTCATAAAAATGACGATTCAAGTTTCTTCACTTTGAGGAAACGAAAACTCGGAGTATTTGCCAGTAACGGAATCGTCAAAATTAAGGAAAATTTCGTCGTTTTTGAGCATTCATTTTTTAGAGTGCATTTAGCATAGAAAACCTTTGCTGTTAAAACAATTGTTTCAATTTCTCGAAAAATGTGTTTCATGGCTTCATGGAATTCCTGAAAAAATGATTCAATTATGAGTTTTGATGATTTCCCACGATTCTGAGGTTTGATGTTGCCATAAAATTCAACTTGGAAAACAATCATATTATTTATGAGAAAAAATTGAAAATAAATTTTGGTTACATTAAAGTTTATTTATTGAAATTTAAACGCGCGTAACCGTATAGCCATGAAACCCCTAAAGTATGAATTCTACACCCATAAAATTCGCAGCCTGAATAAATTTTTACACTCTTACGTTTCCTATGTAAATCATAGGATAAGTATAGCGAGATGTTTACGTATAGCGCTATTCGGAGTGGTCTGTATCTTAAATGAATAATCCAAATGCATCAAAAATTGAGACACTTACTAATCAAGAAGGGGGGAAAAGAATGGAATCATAAAAAAGAAAGAATCCTAAAAAATAATAATAATAAAGAATAATCATAAAAAACAAACTCGTCTCTTGACCAGAATCTAAATTACGAGGCGTCGTCAATTATGGCCAATTACGGCCAACACAGCTAATTACGCCTCGTAATTTAGAACCCTGGTCAAGAGACGAGTTCCATTTTTTACGAAAAAGAATGGAATCATAAAACAGAAACTCGTCTCTTGACCAAGGTTCTAATTACGAGGCGTAGCCAATTATGACTAATTACGGCCAACACATCCAATTACGCCTAGTAATTTAGAACCCTGTTCAAGATACGAGTTTGTTTTTTATGATTCCATTCTATTTCCCCCTTCTTGATTAGTAAGTGTCTCAAAGTTTGTTGCATTTGGATTATTCAATCAAGCTACAGACCACTCCGAATAGCGAGCGTTATTTTATAACCACCCTGTATATAATCTAACTATTTTCTTACTTGCTTCCAGAATCCGCCATACACTATAAATTCCGATCGCGATGGTAACGATGTGCACAGTGGAGCGGTGGTAAACCTTTTCGACTATCTAACTGAACGGCTGAAAATCAGGTAATATCTTCATGTTCAATGCATATCTGTTAAAGTTATGTTTTTATTTTTTACTTATTTTTACTGTGCACCTTAAATTCGTCGTGGTTACAAAGTCCTCCAAGTTCCCATACCAAATCAATACCTCTGGACGTGACAAGTCAATTCTGGGGTTCCTCTAGTTGGCCTCTGTCTCTAAAAAGTAAAATGGATTCACTTTGTGTATGTTGTGTCTGTCTTCCTTGACGAAGGTTTATAAGCGTGTCTCTGTTCAAGCACCCAAACCTGAATATGTTGTGATTTGAAACCTGAACTCCCGTGATTTTTTGAAAAAATTTCTTGGCCTGCTATTGTCTGCTTTTTGTATTATTTACTGGGGTCACATATCCCTAAGTGGCTGGGGTCACTTATCCCTAGTTGCACTTTTTTGCTTAACCCCCCCTCCCCCTAAAAAAAATATTTTGCAAATAAATACAATAAAATTATTTTACATGTAATCATAGCTAAAAGCATGAACAAAACAAGTAATGAATTGAAAACATATTTTGTTTTCTTTAAGGGGTCTAAGGAGTCTTAAAAATGTGCAAAGAAGGAACTACAAAGTATAGTTTGATCTGTCATGTAATTTTTTAACTACTCAATATACAAGTATAATTTTTTTATACGTAATTCTACAAGATTTATTTATTATAAAACAAATTTTAAAATTTATGAAACTTTAGCCAAAACTAAAATAAATGATATGAAACATAAAGCTATTTTAACACATTGTGATTAGGCTTGCGCGGCAAATTTTGAGGTCAAAATTGAAAAAATGACCCAGAAAATGACTTTATATTGTACAAATATGTACAAACTAGGACTTATACCTAAATTCTCAGCTCAATTTTAATTAGAAATTATTTAAAAATGAATTCAAAATCAAAATTTAAAAAATTTTATTAATTTTTTTAGAAAAAAAGTTCTTAAAATAATTTCTAATTAAAATTGAGCTGAGAATTTAGGTATAAGTCCTAGTTTGTACATATTTGTACAATATAAAGTCATTTTCTGGGTCATTTTTTCAATTTTGACCTCAAAATTTGCCGCGCAAGCCTAATCACACTGTGTTAAAATAGCTTTATGTTTCATATCATTTTTTTTAAGTTTTGGCTAAAGTTTCATAAATTTTAAAATTTGTTTTATAATAAATAAATCTTGTAGAATTACATATAAAAAAATTATACTTGTATATTGAGTAGTTAAAAAATTACATGACAGATCAAACTATACTTTGTAGTTCCTTCTTTGCACATTTTTAAGACTCCTTAGACCCCTTAAACCAAAAAATGAAGACCCAAAAATTGAATGGCTCAAAAAATTTACTTTCAGTGCATGAAAACATATTTCTTCGTACAGCTTAACACGTACGCAACGATTCAGTTCGGTTTTTTCATTATGTGGTCGGCTGACTGAAAGGAAAAAAATTATACCACTTTTAAACCTTTCCAATGAGGAAAGGGCATGGGGTCACGTATCCCTGGGGTCAAACATCCCTAGTTCCCCCTACTATGTACACGTTTACGTTTTTTTAAATGTAAATTATTTTTTTTCCTTGATAAAATATTAGTACCTTTTAATAATTCTTTATGCAGAATGCCGCTTTACTTAATCGTAAATTAGCCGATCCCGACAATTCGCCGCTCTAGGTTACAGCCTACTAAGCCTATTTAGAAATACGGTCCAGATTGTCTACCAACCAACAATATTGATCAATAATACAAACTAAATTAAAATAGTTCTTGTTCTTCAGTTGAGGGTAATTGCATGCACTCTAATAAGGAGTCCTCTTTCAGGTATGAAGCCGCTGCGCCTAACGACAATGAATGGGGTGTGTTGATGGATGATGGAAAGTGGAGTGGTGCAATGGGAATGCTGCTGGACAGAGTGAGTTTTTAAAAAAACATAGAAGTAAAAATACTCAAAAATGTTGCTTGTGAGGATTTAGTGAACGAAAGAAGAAAACTTTATTCAATATGCATATGTAATGGCTGCCAAGGGGGGTTAAATCTATACCACCTAGATTAGAAGGACGAAGAACTAAGCAACACAACGTCACACTAGTAGACCGATTTCGATTTGTTGACCAATAACGTCGTATCTTAAGATGACGTCGCATCTTGATTCATCTTATCTTAAACATTTATTCAAATACAAGATCTAGTCACGAATGATCATTGGTCAAAACCACAGAATCGGTCCACTAATTTGACGTTATGCATTTAGTACGCCGGTCTTCTAATCTAGGTGGTATTGGTTAAACTAAAGAATCGTGGCCGGATTTAGCGTCTTTTCAAAAATATCGCCAGGTTGAATGACAACAAACCCCGGCGCGTGACGAGACAACCAATGTATAAACGCAGTATGGAGAACGCGACATGATAAGAAACTTCCCCATTCTTAATTTCGAAAAAGGTTGCCATAATAATAAGTCGGGATTCCCAGATTTGGAGTGAAATGTCCGGCCGCGATTCTTTAGTTCACCCCGAAGGTACCCCAGGGCTCTTCCAGACAACACTTAAAATTATACAATATTAACACTTTACCTCCGGGCGTCGACTGACCCATAGACTAAGAACACTCTAAGTTTCAAACTCTCATTGGAGAATTTCTACATTGAAATTGACATAGAAACTAGCGCGCCCCCTTTGTGTCTAAGGGAACTAATGTAATGGTTTCTGGCTGCCTATTTGCAGTCACCTTTAGGAGATTTAACAGAGCCAATGACATCTCGTAATTTGGAACCCTTATCAAGTGACGATAGGGATCTATTTTTTACTACTACTTATTTTCGACTTTATTTTTGAATATATACAGCTACTCATTGACTTTTATATCCCTCGTAGGCCCATCCTCAAGATATTTGACCTTGTGCTTCTTTTTCTCCATTAATAAACCTACAGACTGACTACGCTTGTCATTTTAGACATGGTCCCCCAAAGATCCACAAGTGATTCGATTGAATAACTCGTCAAATATTCATCCAAATGTAACAAAAACTTAGATTTAGGGGTTTTCGAGGGTTTTTCACATTTCTAAGTAATTAAAATTGGGTGTTGCTATTGAAAATTTTAAAGTTCGTAACATTTTTAATATTAAGACGGACCCTTATGCAAATTTTGTGTCATGCAATTAACTCAAAATGTTATTTGTTCACATAGTCAAAAAGGTCCGATGTAAAAGGATGACTAACGGTTGAAATAATCACTAGTGGGTAACTTTTTTTAAACAGAGAACATTACGAAGAAACAGTAGCCTTACAATTGAAAGTACAATTATGCCAATCAACAAATCAACCTTTAAAAGTGTTTTAGTTGCATTCGACACGTTAGAAGAGCTAGGCATTAGATTAAGTTGCTGGTCTAGAAGATTTTTAGTCTACGGGTCAGTCGACGCCCGGAGGTAAAGTGTTAAATTAATAAAGAATTTTTTTTAATGACATCACAAATTGCTACCCGTATAAAAGGTGAAGGGGGAATACCAACATCAGAAAAACGAATAACACAAATCTGGAAAATGGTCAAATTCATGAAGTACAGCTGTGGAAATAAAAAAGTACCCACTTGAGGTTATTTCATCCGTTAGTCACCCTATAGATTCGAACCTTTTTGAGATGGTGAACAATTAACATTCTGAGTTAATTGCAAGACACAAAATTTGCATAAGGGGCCGTCTTCATATTAAAAATGTTACGAACTTTGAAATTTCCAATAGCAACACCCCTTTTAGAATCCATATTTCAAATCTCTGACCTATGTTAATACGAAATGCCAAATTTTGTTAATTTTTAAGCATTATTAGAGGAGTTAGAGACGTGCAAAGTTTAGGTCCCATAATGTTAAGTGAGTTGCACATAAAAAACTATCCCGATCTATAAATAATTAAGATATTGAAACGAATTTTTTACTGAAAAGAAATTATAATAACCCAAACAAAATGCATTCAATAATGGGGTATTTAAAACAATTTTTATATTATTAAATAATTATTATATTAATTTTTTAAAAAAATATGAATAGAAACCCCTTAATATTTTTAAAGAAATAAATTTAAGACAGGAAGTTTAAGCGAAATCCCAATTTTTAAAAAATTTTATTCATAATTTCCTGAGTAAATCACAAAATACTTTTTAATTACCCTTTAGGGGACTGCGTATAAGATTGCGTGTGTAATTGATAAATGAAGACGGCCTTGTATGCATGCTTACTTGTCAATTTAGAGATGGTCCCCAAAATGTCCACAAGCGATTCGATTACATAACCCGTCAAATATTCATCCAAATGTAACAAAAACTTAGATTTAAGGGTTTTCAAGAGTGCTTAACATTTCTAAGTTATTAAAATTGGGTGTTGCTATTGGAAATTTCGAAGTTTGTTATATTTTTAATATGAAGACGGCCCCTTATCCAAATTTTGTATCGTACAATTAACTCAGAATGTTAATTGTACACAATCTCAAAAAGGTCCGATTCTATAGGGTGACTAATGGATGAAATAACCTCAAGTGGGTACTTTTTTATTTCCACAGCTGTACATCAACAGATTATAAAGTAACCCAACAGATTATAAGTAACCCAACCAACCAATCAACATGTTATAAAACGGAAAAATAAAAAATAAAAACTTCACTATTGGTTTTGCAACAAAAATATTAATTAAAAGTGCGTGAAGAATAATTCGCAATTGTTCCTCAATTATAACTCAAATAAATTTTGATGTTGGTTTTAGAAATAATCAAAATATTTTAAATAGGATATGGTTTTCTAAATTCACAGGGTAACTTTTACTTTTTGCAAAAAAATTAAATAGGGCCTTATATAACTTTTATAATTGATTTATTTTTTATTAGTCATTTTGTAAACTCTGTTTGGATAGCTTTTATATTTTGAAAATTATATTAAAAGTTCAATCTATATGGCAAGCATTGTGTGTAGCATATTAAGGGGTCATAGGAGTCTTAAAAATGTGCAAAGAATGTACTACAAAGCATAGTTTGATCTTTCATGTAATTTTTGAACTACTCAACAAACAAGTATAATTTTTTTATCTGTAATTCTACAAGATTTATTTATTATGAAACAAATTTTAAAATTTATGAAACTTTAGCCAAAACTAAAATAAATGATATTAAACATAAAGCTTTTTGAACACATTGTGATTAGGCTTGCGCGGCAAATTTTGAGGACAAAATTGAAAAAATGACCAAGAAAATGACTTTATATTGTACAAATATGTACAAACAAAGACTTATACCTAAATTCTCAGCTCAATTTTAATTAAAAATTATTTTTTTTTTAATTTAAAATCAAAATTTTAAAATTTTTATTAATTTTTTTAGAAAAAAGTTCTTAAATTTTTTTTAATGAAAATTGAGCAGAGAATTTAGGTATAAGTCCTAGTTTGTACATATTTGTACAATATAAAGTCATTTTCTTGGTCATTTCTTCAAATTTGTCCTCAAAATTTGCCGCGCAAGCCTAATCACAAGGTGTTGAAATAGCTTCATGTTTAATATCATTTATTTTAGTTTTGGCTAAAGTTTCATAAATTTTAAAATTTGTTTTAATAAATCTTGTAGAATTACATGTAAAAAAATTATACATACTTATATTTTGAGTAGTTAAAAAATTACATGAAAGATCAAACTCTACTTTGTAGTACCTTCTTTGCACATTTTTAAGACTCCTATGACCCCTTAATTCATTATTATTCACATTTTAATAATATTGTGCCGTATTATCAAAATTCAACCATGTAAAATTTCATTTCTCTTGCAGAAGGTAGACCTGGTCCCTTTCCTGGGCATCACGAAGGGTCGCAGCAGATACGCGATCTTCTCGGAGCCGGTCATGACCACCAGCACCGCGATCCTGGTGCCGAAACCGAAAGAGCCACCGAGGACGTTCATCTTCCTCAGACCCTTCAAGCTGCACGTGAGTTTACAAAAGATTACGACCGACAATCGACATCTCAAGCAATGACTAATCCGTGTTAAACCTTTCGCTAAGAAGGATTTTTGCTTCCTCGTAATATCTGATAGGATTAACATTATTGAATCCTTAGTAGCTGGGGCGTTTCAGTAAGGAAAGTGTTAACTTACCGCTTCCGTGCGCTGCTCCGTGGTGACTTAACGATCGGATATTTTTTAAGAAAATGGTCATAAAAAGATCGATTTATTTTTATCCCTCATAATTAGGTAAAAAATTGCGAATGAACAAAACATATATTCATATTTAATTTTTCATTTGTTTAAGCTTGGAATTAAAAAATAAATCTTTTCGGCGTTTTAATAGGCAGATTTAAGATAGTTTTGATCTTATTGGCTCGTTACTGTTCACACGAGCCATTGGCGTTTTAATTTGGTGGATTTAAATTTAAATTAGTTAAATCTTATTGGCGCGTTACTACCGAACAAATATCACACGGAATTATATTTACAATATTTTCACCGGAGTGGAAGTAGTTAATTCAATGGGGGTAAATCATTCCCTAAGCCACATTTCTCCGGTTGTATTGAAAATTTTTACGAGCGTTTTTGTATAATTTAAATGTAACTATAGCTGTCCTTAAGGTCGCTGTTTTTTTTTATAAAAAGCTCATTTTGATTTAAATGTGATAAGTTAACACTTTAAAAGCAATATTATAATCAGTCATCATTTCCTTTTTTTAATTAAGTAAAACATTTAAAAATGTGTATTTCATTGCAGGTTTGGTTGTCGATAGGTTCGATGATTCCTGTTATGTCATTAGTTCTGTACATAGTTTATGGGCTGAGTACAAGGTTTTCAGAAACTGCAGACCCCAAAATGAAAGGAGGTCTCCACAAATTCCGGAACTGTTTCTGGTACATGTATGGAGCTATTTTGCAACAAGGTATAGCATATTTATTAATACGTAAAGATTTACCTATATAAGGTACATTTAAAGGTTTGATTCACAAACTTGCTTCAGACTTCAGCGTTCTACACGTTATGCCAATCATTGTTATTAATTCAAGTGGCGTTCAAATCAAATAAACCAGATGCGTCCATTCTCGTTCAGTTTCAACACTTTCGCAGCGATCCAAAATTTTAAATTGGCGTTTAAATTCCATCAACCAGTTACGTTCATTCTCATTCAGACATATCAACATCTTTGCGGCGATCCCAAACTGCTGCGTTCTGCACTTAATTCCGATCGCTGTCATTATTTCAAATTCAATTTAAATCAACCAAAATTGCTGCATTCTGAACATAATACTCATCACTGTCATTATTTCAATTGGCTTTCACCTCCTATCAAGCAGTTACGTTCATTCTCGTTCAGACGTATCAACACCTTCGCTGCGTCGCGTTCCAAACCTGCACGTAATCCCAACCAATGCTGTTATTTCAAGAGGCCTTCCATCAGCCAGTTACGTTCATTCTCACTCAGGCATATCAACATCTTAGCGCCATCCAGAACTCCTACGATCGGCAAGCGATTCCAAGCCATGGTCATTATTTCAGGTGGCATTTACCTTTCATCAAACAATTCCGTTCATTCTCGTTTAGTTTCTACACCATCGCAACGATCCAAATTCCAATCACTTTCTTTATTTCAGGTGGCATTCACCTTAAATCAACCAGTTAAGTGCATTTTCGTTCAGACACATCAACACCTTTGCCCCGATCCAAAACTGCACGCAACTCCTATAACAGTCTTTATTTAGGTGGCATTCTATTACCATCAACCAGTTATGACTTATGACTTTCTTGTTGGGGGGCAAGATCGCCAAGCACTGCGACTTTAAGTCTATTGTACTGAACCCCAGAAATGACACAAGCACAAGAGACACACAAAGAAAGAGACGACACAAACACATAGGCAAATAACAACAGTTATTGACGGTCACAAACATCCATGCCTGACCAGGATTCGAACCCGACCCCAGCAGCTCCAAAGGCTAGCATCCTAACGATTGCGGCGCCATCAACCAGTTACGTTCATTCTCGTTCAGGCACATCAACACTGTCATCGTTTCAGGTGGCATCCACCTTCCCGCAACGGTGAGCGCTCGCCTGGTGGTGTGCTTCTGGTGGCTGTTTGTGATGGTGGTGATGGCGACCTACAGCGGCAACCTGATCGCCTTCCTCACGTTCCCGGAGGCGGATTGGAAAGTCGCCTCACTTCACGACTTCGCGACTAAAGAAGAGGTGACGGCACTGATTGTGGAGGGAAACAGCATACACCAGGAGATAGAGGTATTTGTACTAGAAACTCCATTGTATTATCGTTAAACCATCCTTGAAAGTTTTTTTTAAATGTAATTCTTGTTCAATGACTTGCGCCGCACAGTGGAGCAAAAATCTCAAAATGCGGCCAAAAGTTTTTAAAAAATGTGGTGTTCATTGTTGATAATTTGCTCATATGCTAACGACAATTCAACAAATTAAAAGCTTATTTTTTTTATGGAGTATTATTTTTAACCTTACGAGGTGATCAATAGTTGGAGAAAAGACGATTAAATTTGGAATGCGAAACTGTCCATAGGAGTAACGTTGATTTTTCGAATTAAAAGAAACTTATAAAACATATGAATGAATATGAGAATATACGCCGGCCCTCGAGGCATGTTATTAAAGATATTGTGGACATTCATTGTATTATGCATGACTTCCAATATTCAAAATAGTTGAAGTCTGAAATTTCGGTGAATTGCTAAGTATCACCCCCTCCCCCCCCCCCCAAACACACACTAAAATATGTTCTAAGATAAGGTTTACAGCCTATATAAATGAAGTAGAATGATGGCAGGGCAGCTTTTAATAAATTCGTGGTTTGTGTATGTGGTAACGATATGTTTGTGTTTGTTGTAACGCTTGAGGAGTCCCCTTCAAAATGGCATTCTGTTTCTACTCTGTGTATAGTACTCAAACGGCTGAGCATTAAAAGACACAAATAGTTTTTTTTTTTTAATATTGTTTTCAGGAATCGCCACTCGAGATCATGCAGCGTTTGAACAAGCGTTTCGAGGAGGGCAGAAACGCTTTCTTCATCAATAACGTCTCAGCTATTTTGCCCCAAATAAAGGCCGGCCAGGCAGCGATGGCTGAAGACTTCTACGTAATGTCCGAACTCATAAAAGATGAACACAGGAAGACGGGGAAATGCCACTTGGCGATGGCGCCCAATACCTACATGGAATTATACTTGGCGATAGCTGGGAGGAAGGGCAGTCCTTACATAGAAGAAATCAATGTTCAGTAAGTAAATAGGGTTAAAATATTTTCGGCAACTACTCAAGTTGTCCATTCTAAAATCTCTGTAAGTTCATGAATAATTTTTTGCTTTCTGACTTGAATATTTTGTTTAAATGTATGTTTAATAATGTATAATTAAATAAAGTCATTTAGTCAGAAAAATACCTGTTTTTTTAATTAATTAGCACTACCTGTATATATGAGATGTTATACTTGGTCCAATGGTCATGAGAAGGCTGTATGCAATTATGGTATACGTAGTGTTTATTTCTTATTAATAAATGTGGCATGAGCTTTAGATCACATTTTTGTATTCTCTAATTTGAATTATACCTGTTTATGTTCTTGTAAGTTAAGAAGTTGACATATTATAACCAATAAAAAGTCCTTAATTATCGCTTTAATTAATTTGCACAGCTTGATATACTTATGAGGATGGGACACTTGCTCCAATGGTCATGCATAAGAATTCAAAATAAAATTACAGAAGAGCCACGTACCCCGTGTTTCTATCTCCATAGTAAAACTGCATTAGATCATTTGTTTGGATTATCAAATTTAGATTAAATATTTTAATTCATTTTTCAGCATTCGTCAATTATGGCACGGAGGCATGATGCAGTTCTGGGCTCAACAGTACGCGCAAGTCAGCTCTCACGAGTGTCACTTTGTCACGACCACACTACGCGGGGGCCGCAAAGACGTGACCTTGAGAGACCTTCTAGGAGCCTTCTTCATGCTTCTCTGTGGGCTAGCCATGGCTACTACCGCCATATTATCGGAGGCGCTGTGGAAACTGGCTAAGAAGATCGTCTCATCCCGCAAGGAGGTGTCTTTCAAGGCTCGGCATCTTCCTCACCAAGGACTTGATAGGCGTCATAAGAAGTCGAAATGGTGAAAGGAAGTGATGAGTGAAATGAATAAACAGTTATCAAGAACTAGGTAGTCATCATTGGAAATTACAAGTAGTGGGAGAAAATCAGTGTACTCATAATTCAATGATCATCAAGAACTTGGTAGCTGTCAGAAGAAGTCAAAATGGTGAAAGGAAATTATGAGTGCAATGATTATACCGTCATCACACAAAAATTGGTTAGTCATCATTGGAATTACAGCAGTGGGAGAAAATCGGTGTACTTATATTGCAATGATCACATCAAGAACTCGGTAGTCGTCATATAAAGTCAAAATTGTGAAAATAAATGATAAGTGCCATGAATATACCGTGATCAAGAAAGAGGTAGGAGATTAAATTAATGGGAGAAAAATAATCTAACAAGCTGCAGTTATCATTAAAAAACTTTCACTTATAATAATGGCAATATCAAGTTCTTAATGAACTTGGTATTGTCATTACTATAAGTGATGGTGACGTCTTCAGAACTTGGTTGTCGCCATTAAAAGTGAGAATGATGGGAGGACGAAATTATGAGTTCAATGAAGGAGGAAGATGCCGTTTTCGAAAACTTGGTAGTTGTAACTAGAAATTAGATAAATAAGAAGAAAGAGTGCAGGTCACACAATACAGTCAGTCATCATGAAAAACTTGATAATTATCATTATAAGTTAGAGTAATCGAAGGAAATAATTATGATCAGGACGACGTCTTGGAAATTTGGTAGTCGTCTTATTATTAGGAATGATGGAAACAGTGATGAGAGATGAAGAAGTGGTCAACAAGGACTTGAAAGTCATCATTATATAGATATAAGAAGAATGAGATAAATGAGTGTTACAACAATGCCTTCATCATCAAGCAGTTGCAGAAATAAATTCAATTGTAATGTTTGTAAATTGGAGAAAGGAAAGTAAATTGTACTTTATTTTCAAAATTAAAAAAACTAAACTCCCCGGCGCAACAGCCCATTACTGGGCCAAGGCCTGCCGTGCCCATTTCAGCTTTCTTCTACCTAGGGCTCTGGGGTGCTAGGCATATGTCCCGGTAAGGTGGTCAGCCTCACGTGGAAACCCCAGTGTTTAGTTCCCAAGCATGCTTGGTACCCATTTTATCGACCCACTCAAGGGATGAAAGGCTGGGTCAACCTCGCCCAGTTCGGGATTCGATCCCCGGACCTGTGGCATGGCAATGCGAAGCACTACCACTCGGTCACTGGGCCTCGACATTTTCAGAATAACAAGAGGTAAATTGGATTGAAAATAAATGACTAGGACTTAATTTTCAAAATAACAAGAGGAAGTGTTAAATTGAAAAGGAAAAAAATATTACTTCATTTTCAGAATAACAAGATAAATAAAGAGCTGGAAATAAATTTAGTATATTTATTGTAGTTTGTTTTAGTAATGTTGAGACTGGCAATTACCAGGATGTCATCAAAGATCAAAGAATAAAATGTGGATAGTTTTTCTTTAACGGTGCAAATATTTTTTTTTTAAAGAAAGAAATCTTCCGTTTTGAAATTATGCTTTTAGTGCCACTGGGCACCAAGAGGACTAAGTTAAGTAAGTAAATTCTGCGTGATGATAGAAAGCGAAGTCTTACTCAGCCGTGTGAGACCCCTCGAGATACCACAAGAGGTTTGAGAGCAACGTAGTTCATCCCCCAAATAATTCAAATTAAAGGATTTTAAATCAATAAAATTTATTCATATGATTCCTGATGGTCGTTTAGTGCCGAATTGGGATGCTACGCTAAATATTTATTTAACCCTTTTACACACATTGATGTCATTTGGAATCATCACTTTCAATATTTTTTCCCCAAATGCTTATGCCCCGTTATGACATCCAAACGGCATTCAATTCTTCACACTTTGTTCTATTCGACAATATTTTACATTAATCTCAATAGAAGTCAGAACTACTATTTTTTTATTTAGAAAATACCAGATTTTTGAAAGTTCACTTCAGTTCCACATGTTTAAAACGCAATTTAAACTATTTCGGTTAAAATAATTACTAATTTTTTTTTAATAATATGGTCAGATACCTTAACACATTAACTCGAAATGTTTTTAGGTTCGATATATATTTTTATTTTGTTGTTTTCCACAGTTAAAAAATTTTGGCACTATTTCGAAAACCATATAAAAATAAAATGATTTGTTCTTATGGAACTCTTATTTTAAACCTAAAATAAGCTTATTTTGTGAATATCAGATGTTTCTGTAGTGTAGTAAATTTTGTAAGAATTATTGTCGTGTAGGGTTTACCATTATTTCGAGATTTTAATTATTCACGCAAAAAACACTAAAATTAACTGAAAAAATATTGAATGGTGTTTATCTGTAAAAATTGAAGTGATGATTATTATAACTAGATAATTTTAGATGTTCTGAGCGCCAAATGACAGATTTTAGATCTCGAATTTTCGCTCGTGCTGCCACCTATATTCAAGTATAGCAACTTAATTCTACATAATATAGCAATCATTAAAAAACACTATTGGATTTTACTAAAATAGCTTAAAAAATATTCATTTTTCCGAATACACCGGAATTAAATATGAACTAACCTCCTATTTTAATAAATGTTTTTATTTAATTTTTTTAATGCGAATGTGCAATTAATATACAGATTTCAAGGCTTCAGCCTAATATCATTTTCCTAAAAATAGTTAAGCTTCATTTTTAACCTTGCTCTACGTTTTATTACCCGGCTGAAAGAATAACATGTTCGCAAATAATACATCGGATTCGAAATCTATACCTATATTCGAAATCTATTCCTATATATTTCACAAAGCCTGTGATAATGTAATTCAAACATTAATGTAATGTAAACATTCCCTTAACTGGGATTCAATAAATATTTTCTTAACTAGAAATTTGTGTGCGATATGTTATTGATATTAATAATATAAAATACTTTGTTTCTCATTCTCCTATTTAATGATATAAAAATTACTGAATACATGTTTCTATAAAAAAGCTATATGTGTCTATGAGATATAATAAATGTTCTGTTCTATTGAATGATAGTTAATAGTAGTCATGTTGTTAAAAAAATCAATACGAACCCTTACAAATTTGTCAGACTTCTTTGCGTTGACAATAACCTTTAAGTAAATTTTCGCAGTGCAGTCACACAATTTTTTTATTGTCCTTTATTCTGTTCAGGTGACACTTTCATAAAGACTTTTTATTTCCCCGCCCAGCAGCCTGACGTCACTGGCAAGGAGTCGGTTGAATGTAAGGAATAGAAATAGGCAGCCCGGTACATACCTCTTCCAAGAACCTCTTGCTTGCGAGCTACTGAGTCATCTGCGACAAAGGGTAGGGTAGGGTAGGGTATTTTACATATGTATTCCGACTTGTGTGCTTGCTCAGTGAGCCGCTTATAAGTCTTCGTCAAGTAGGGTAGGGTAGGGTAGGGTATTTTACATATATATTCCGACTTGTGTGCTTGCTCAGTGAGCCGCTTATAAGTCTTCGTCAAGTAAGACAGACACAGAAAGATTTTTTACTGTCACAAAGAGAGGAAATACACCCAGGGCGAAGGCGGGAATCGAACCCGCGCCCGTTACAGCACGCAGACTGCTGGCCTGCGATGCTTACCACTCGGCCATCCGGGCCCCTGCGACAAAGTCGCTAGGGCTAGTACATTTGGGTATTTTATTTTAGCAGGGTGGGAGAAACTGTTAAATTAAGATTTTTTTTCCTGCTAAATTAACAGTTCCTCCCTGTTGAAATTATAGTTTTCCAGTAAAAAACTACAATTTTCCTTCAAAAAAACTAAAGTTTTAAACTGCAAAAACATTTTTTTGTACAGTGTTTGCTTTTGATGACCAACGTCTTCATACATTTTTAAGATATATTAAGACTCATCTGACTCATGGATTACACTCTTAAAAAAACGAGCGATTTTTACTCAGTCTTAGTTAATTTTCACTCCTCCAGTGTCGAAAATGCACTTCCCCCATATTAGAGGATCCTTTGTGTGTTACACCAACGACAGGATCACTCCAAACGAGTGATTTTAACTCAGTCTGAATTAATATTCACTACTTTCCAGTGTCGAAAATGCACTTCTCCTACAGGAGTGGAATTCATTCTTTTGTTTTAAGAGTGTAATTTAGAATATTTGTATTTGGGCGAACACTTGGCTAAGATAAAAAAAAATAACAAGCAAAATGAGTGAATTTAGACATTTCATCACAAATTTCAAAATTCAGAAAAATATAAAGAAGATGCCCTACGAATTGGACCAGTATTTTCTGTCTACTTTTTTTTTAATTCGAAAGAGTTAAAAAAAAAAGTATGTATTAATATGCAGTCGATGTCCGTCTGCCTGTCCGCACCCCCCTTCCCAAATCGGTTCTATGCATCCGATCTTAAAAATTCTTTTTTAGTTAGAAAGCTATGAGCTCAGAGACCAGACTTTAGTACTTTTTGTCCGTCTGTGCATTTACGATCAGACGGACATAACTTTACTATTTGTCGACGAATTTTCCATTGAATAAGCATTTAAATTCAATTTCGAGTCATTTAAATCGCTGTTGCCAACTCAAAAATGGATATCTCTACTGGGAAAGAGTAGAACATCCAACACGTGATGAATGGGCCTGGGTACACTGGGACAGACGTGCTCGTTAAATCTGTCTATTCCAAAGTCGCGACGGCGTCAGAGTACGATGTTGCTCGAAGTTCCTTTGGGTTCCCGCTCAAGTGTTGATCTCGTCACTTGACCAGGGTTCTAAATTACGAGGCGTTATTGGCTGTGTTAAAGCTCCTAATGGAGGCCAGAAATAGCCAGCCGGAAACGATTACACTACACTGTTTCGGTTATAAATCAGTTTGAAATGACGTCAGGAATGTGGTTTTTTGATACTTTATTACTCGTTTACTAAGAAAGTATCAAGGCATATTTTTCGCGTATAATCCTGACTTGTTTTAATTTACATTTCTTACTTTATTAGCATTTTTGAGTAGTTTCAAGTTTTTTGTTATAATAAATATTTAATTATTTGTAAAACTGCAAATAAATCAAGCAGACGATAAGTAATATTAATTTTATTTGCAGTAGAAAATTAATAAAAATAGTTGATTTTGGCTGTAAGAAATTTAAATTATAGCTGGATGCTGTGTTTAGTTCAATGTATTCTAATGCGCATAAATTTTATGTAGAAACATTTGCAGATGACACTTACTGTTACGAACCTAGTTGTTTCCCAATAAGAATTTCACACTTTAAGCAACAGGAAAGTAAGCTATTTTAGTTCTTTTATGACTTCTTGTTTTATTAAAAATTCCTGGTGAATAGTTCTTATTTGTGTTAGTTTTTTAAATACTTGGCAAGGTTTAATTTGTGGATTATTAGTAACTAAAAACTTCAAAATGGAATGAAATAGATGAAAAAAACACAAATTTGTCGAGAGGGAGCTCTAATTGAATAGAATAAAGTTTATTATGTTACTTGTTTCCAAACGCCAACAGTATGCATTAAATATCCCTCAAAGTCCTAACGTTGTGTACGATGTCGTCCTTAATGGTTGAGGTGGGTGCCTATTCAGGTGTCGGCTTACTTGTGGTCCTAAAATACAACGCCCGTCGCCAATAGTCCTCGTGTAGCTCTAGTGTGTCGATAATTCAAACCTTACCTACATACAAATCCGCTATCTGTGTTTAAGCTGGATCTTTCTTTCAGTTACAAATAAAATTGTTGCATTTGACAACAAAACGTGACGTCCGATTACTTTCTTAGTGTCGATAGAGCTTAGGAAGACCAATATGAAATCGGGAAAACCATAGACAGTATTTTAGATATAAAAAGCTTCGGCAACGAAGTAAAAGCGTTTTCCAGCACTCCAAATTCTTGAAAAAAAATCCCGGAATCGTCTAGTTGCGAGACCACAAGTGATCTCTCTCTATAGATGCAATATAAAAAAAAAACTTCCCAGAACTCAGTTCAGATATTTATATATATAAAAAAAAATAGAAATTGCAAATTATGTTTTGCAACTTTCTTTTAACTAGAAAGTTTCTATTTTAAATATAACTAAAAACTAAAATTCAAAGTTTACAACTGCAAAACCAGAGAGGATTTCGCACGTTGGCGAATTTTAGGTTTGCGCAGTGGTGTTCTGTAGTATAAGTTTTACTATTAAATGAAAATTCTCTATTTTCCGACCTAGGTCCCACTTGATCGGATAATCGAGGTTCTACTGTATTTGGACAAGATTCTTTCAATTAATGGTACAGATCCATATTCTTAGATAAAGGATAAACTAAAATTTTCATTACACGTTTAACCAACTCATTTTTTCTTCGGTCAGATTCGACCGATTAATGACGATCAACCACTTTTGTCTTCTTTATCTAATATCAAACGAATTCTACTGTCCTTTCTTTCTTTGGAATAACATTCAATCAATAGAAATACACTTTCGATCTCCTCTATTCCTAGCACAATTTATAATGCAGCAAAATGTTGGCATTTTTAATATTAAAAAAAAGGGAAAACTCGCTACCTATGACACCTTTTTACTGTGTTTTGCCGATGCACTTGCGTTCGTTTGCATGTCCTAATGCTATGTCCACACTACGACAATAAAAATGACAAGAAATTGAGCGCGCATGGAAATGTATATGCAATTAGGTCCATTCGAGGTAAGTGCGCGCGCATGCCAGACCAATTTGTATAGGTACTTCCATGCGCGCGCAATTTATTGTCATTTTTATTGTTGTAGTGTGGACATAGCATATGAAAAATAGGGGGCTTGGGAACCCAGTCGGTTAAGCACTCACCCAGCACGCGAAAGGTCCCATGTTCGGGTCCGGGCATGGCCAAAATAACTGCCGACTATAAACGGCCAGTGCAGCCAAAAAAATTTCCGACGAATAGTACACATTTTGAGGGAGTGCATGTTAAGTATCCTTCAAAGTCCTAACTCTGCTTACGATGTCGCCCTTAACGGTTGCGTCGGGTGCCTATTCAGGTGTCGTCTGTTTCACTTGACTGCGGTTCAAAAATACGACGAGCGTCGCCAATAGCCCTCGTGTAGCTCTAGTGCGAAGATAATTCAAACCTTACCTACCTAAGAAAAATTGGCCTAACCGTGCAACCGATTTCATCCAATCAGCGATTGTCAGAGGTGCAGAGAGAAAATGATGAGGAAGAGTGGCACAACAGCTCTACAGGGTGGTTATAACATAACGCTCCCTATTCGGAGTGGTCTGTAGCTTGAATGAATAATCCAAATGCAAAAAACTTTGAGACACTTACTAATCAAGAAGGGGGAAAAAGAATGGAATCATAAAAAACAAACTCGTCTCTTGACCAGGGTTCTAAATTACGAGGCGCAATTGGATGTGTTGACCATAATTAGCAATAATCGGCTACTCCTCGCAATTATAATTGTGGTCAAGAGACGAGTTTCTGTGTTATAATTCCATTCTTTTTCGTAATAAAGAAACTTGTCTCTTGACCAGGGTTCTAAATTACGAGGCGTAAATAGCTGTGTTGGCAGTAATTGGTCATAATTGACGACGCCTCGTAATTTAGATTCTGGTCGAAAGACGAGTTTGTTTTTTATGATTATTCTTTTTTATGATTATTCTTTAGGATTCTGTCTTTTTTATGATTCCATTCTTTTTCCCCCTTCTTGAATAGCAAGTGTCTCAATTTTTGATGCATTTGGATTATTCATTCAAGCTACTGACCACTCCGAATACGGAGCGTTATTTTATAACCATCCTGAATACTGTGATGTCAGTAGTCAGTGGTTGTTTCATTTTCTTTGAAAAAATGTTGAAACAGCTTATTGGTTTATACAAGGTCAGAAGGTCACTCGCTTTCTTTCCGTACCATGTGCTACAAGCCCATTGGGATAATTATACAATAAAAATAAACCAAACTTAGCAGATATGTGGCAATGGAATTAAAACAAGTTAAAATTAAATTATTTAAAGAATAAAAATAATATGATTAATTATATAATAAACAGGTTGTATTACGTGCAAGGATGTCATTTAAAACAAAGCAAATAAAGTTTTTAAAAAATGATCTGGTAGCAGATAGATTTAGAAAGTGCCCATCGATTGTGCAATCCAAAGACATAACATAGAGTGGACTGCGCATTGGCAAACCTAAAGTGTCCTAAACATCTAACTTACACAGTCACATGACTGTGTCGCGCTTGGCTCGCATCTATGGCGAGTTTACCATTTGGCGAGTTTTTCCACAACGACCTGAACACAGAGGCCGACAATCTAATGTTATGATAAAGAAGCTTGGAAAGGAGCGAGGATGAATCGCTAGTATTTTAAGATCCTCTTAATATATATCAGATTATTTCTTTGATTTTGTGAGTCTATTTAAGATTACTTGAACAATTGAATGTGGACTCTTTATTAAAAATTAATTTAAAAGAACGTTAGTAGGTTTATGTAGAGTGTTGCTGTAATATGAGTTGGTAATTGACATGGTAAACATTTTCTGCCGTCTCTATAACTTTCGTTCTAATGGTCCGATTAAAAAAATCAATTTTTTTTTTAAATATGGCATCTTCCTTTATTTCACCTGGAATAAATCAACTTTCTAAAACACATCAATATATTCCAAATTCTGCAAATGTTCTACTTTTTAAATATAAATAACTCAAACACGATTGCAAAAACAGGTTTCGTTTTGACCAAATTGTAAAAAAATATTCTACTTCTAAGCTGTCTAATGTTCAGACCATTAATTTAATTGACTTGGCCCAAAATATTTATTATAATTAGAGTTCTAACAACGTTGATTTAATCATGGATATGATTCTTCAGTATAAAAGAGCTTTTAGAATAAATTCCCTCGATAGAAATTATAGTTTATGAAGAACACACAATTACTAAAAGTATGCAGAACTAAATAAATTTTACCCGTGAAGTGTGACTAATCCTTTTTTATACCCCTCTTTACAATTAGGAATTCACAAGCATTTGGCATCTTGCACAAAACGTTACTGAATTAAGAGTACAACATTCACGATTCATGCTCAGAGATTAAAAGAATGTAATTAAATATTTATTATAAAAGCCAAAAGAGAAAAATACCAACAATGCTCAAAAAATCGTCTGCAAAAACATTAAAAAAAATTCAAGCTGCCGTGATTGGTAGAAACCCACGTGACTTGGGTATTAATGGTAGTCTCCACTTCGGTTTGCTAGCTGATATTCAGGTCTGGCGACAATATGGAAAAGTTCATAACGATACGGTAGCGTTAAGTTGCCATATGTAGCAACCTTTCCCCTCTTGGCGATTTATGATGTTTAGGACATAATGCTAATCTGCAAGGGATGGCGGTTTTCCAGAAAAAACCGGTTTTCCATTTTCCATCGGTTTTTCCCTAAAAAACCGGTTTTCGGTTCCAAAGGGCCTCATACAAAAAAAACCGGTTTTCAGTCAAAACCGGGACCACCGGTTTTTTGAAAACCGGTTTTGGTTTTCCATCCCTAAGCTGCTTTACTATGAATGCGCAGTCCACTCTATGTTATGTCTCTGGTTACTACGCTCAGGGGGCGGAGACTTTTCGCCCTATTCACCTACGTAAATGCGCAGACTGTTTAGATTCTTGACTGCTTAGATTCTTGTCTGTGGACCTACCGAGTATAAGCACAGCCTCCTACATTATCATGCCGTGTTAAAACGATCAAAATTGGCTATCGTGAGAAAGCTGTCAATAGATGGCGCCATTTAGCGGTCCACGTGTTTCAGAACATGTGCTGTTGTTTTACTATGTCCACACGCTAACAATATAAACTGAAATGTACAGGCATGCGCGCGCACCTACCTCGAATGATTGAAATCGTACATGAATGCGCGCATTTCGTGTCAGTTTTTATTGCCGCAGTGTATAACATAGCCTGCCTAGTGCCTTTGCTTACACCAGTTCGCTGCGATTGTGATAAGAAATTTTAGTTACAAGAATTCGAAATTTATAAACTTTTGTAAATTCAACGAATAATGGCTAGTTTTTTTGCATCAGACCATCTTAAAAGTAAAAGGAAGAACGAAGAACACTGTGTTTCAATAATTCCGTATAGGAATGGAAGATATTTGGTAAGGAGTTTTTAAATTATTTTTTTTTGGTGAAAATGTATAGTCTATTCTAAATATTTGTATTCTTGAAACTTTTCGTAATGCATTCATTATTAATTATTATAATGTGTTTTTTCCCTCTTAATATATAGTTTAAACACATATTAACTTTTGTTCTAACGAAATTTATTTTTAATTTGGTTCGGGCATTCTGTTTTCTTATAAATGTGTTTTCGAAGTAAT
Organism: Hylyphantes graminicola; assembly: GCA_023701765.1. Classification (NCBI taxonomy): domain Eukaryota; kingdom Metazoa; phylum Arthropoda; class Arachnida; order Araneae; family Linyphiidae; genus Hylyphantes; species Hylyphantes graminicola. The sequence goes on along the minus strand of CM043116.1, from coordinate 62,749,163 downwards.
AAGTTTTGAAAAAAGCTTTTGAATATATTTTTCTCGTAAATTCTTATATTTATATGCAATTTATAGTTGAGAATCAAATGATCTATCTCATTTTAAAATTCTGTTTTTGTTCGAAATTATGATATTATTATTAAGAGACTGTTATTCTTAAGAGAAGCATTTTTAATAAGTGTTATATAAGTATTTATTAATTTTTCTTTAAGAAGCCAAAACTATTTTTTTTAATGCAACGTCTGAACAAGGTTCTCATTGCTTGCGTTTTAGTCTTGTTAGATTCTTATTGTTCTGCTTGCAGAATCAAAATAAAAAATATCTCATTTGTTTATTATTTACTCGTACTGGTATTCGAAATCGCCCGATCGATTCTCCATTCATTGCAAATACATTCCTACCAAAATATAAATATGCGAAGACTACCAACAGATGGCGCGACCTGACTTTTCTTTTGAGGATAGCCTGTGAAGCTATGTTATTTCTCGATTGCTAGACGGCATGTTAATGTAGGAGGCTATGGTATAAGCGACCAAGCATACAAGCCTGAAAATATATGTCAACCAACCAATATGGATGTATTTTTTCTTCGACTTTGTCGTAGCAGCCACAGACAATCAACGTAAACAGACATTCCAATCGGAACTTTTTTTTCAGAGAATGACGTCACCAGCCACCCAGCGACTAAACTTCGAACCAATGATCGCGCCACCAAGTGACTAAACTTCGAACCAACCCATGATCGCGCCACCAAGTGACTAAACTTCGAACCAACCAATGATCGCGCTACCAAGTGACTAAAGTTAGAACTAATTATCACGTGACTGGTTGAAAACTGCGTGCGACTCCAAGCAGCGCGCGCATCTTGTACTAATTATGCTCAAACTTGGATAAATTAATGCACGCGACTTTTGAAAAGTAAAGTATTGCGCATTGCGGAGAAGAAAATTGCGACTCGAGAGAGGCCTGGAGTGGAGACAAATGTTTTTGTTGTGTTCTTTTCTCATCAAAGCACATTTTTTAATGTATTTTATGAAACTGTTTTACGTTCATAAGGATGTTGATAGGTAAGTGTTTTTGAAGGTAGGGTAAGCTAGGTAAGTGTTTAATTTATTCAAATATTCTTGTTTTCTTGATCAGAGCTAAATGCTCGATCACTTAAGAATGGTTGGTTATTTTTGTATTGAAAAGTTTCGATATATGTAGCTTAACACACTTAAAACATCTGTGTATTTTTTTTTGGTTTTCGGTCATTAATTTTTCATTTAAAGTAATTAAATGTTATTAGACTAACTGAGTTACACTTTTCTTTCGTGTACCTTTATTAAATAAGATATAGAGTTATAATATTATTGCTGTTAGTTTTTAAAACTATATATTAAACAAATGACCTAACTGCCGACCTAGAAACGGACCGTCAGCTTAAAATGTTAGTCGAATGTCCCGGTGTAGAGAGAGTGCATGTTAAATATGATATGGTTGGGTTGGGTGCCTACTCAGGTGCTCCCTAATGATCTCTTCTAAATATCTATATGAATGGACCAGTTACCACCAGATTTGTAGGAATTTCTACACCTAAAATAATAAATTTTTCAGGCAGGATATATTTAGTTTCCAAAAGTAATTTGACACTTCCTTCTTCAAAATTCATTAAATTGTTCAATTTTTAATTTATGTCATATGCTAGGTGTTTTTAGTACCTAATTATTATTTTTAAAAAAAAAAAAACTAATTTAATAGTTAGAGCTGATATTTTCATACAATATATGCACTTTTTGATTCAAAACTTACTATTTCATTTCACTAAAAATTAATTTGAAATCTTGGCTAGTAAAATTTAAAGTCTAACAATATATTGTAAATTAATCGCTTCGTTTAATGAGCATTTTAAAAATTTTGTGGATTCTTATTCATAATTTTGATGTGATGTATTAGAAAAGCTTTTTCTACATAGGATGAAGAAATAGATGGGCTTATTTGTGTGAAAACTCATTCCATAACCTGTATCACTAAGGGGGCCAAATAACACCAGATTTTTTGGAACACCTACTCAAGTACACCAACTTGGTCATTACAATTATTCCTTGAATTGTACAAAATTACTTGCATGTCTCTCTTCCTATCTATAAATTTATTTTTAAATACTATATTGCTCTGAGTAAAAAAATGCAACATACAGTGTGGGTACCTACTAATAAAATTTTGCTTTAGATTATTAAGAGCTTAATATAAAAATACTTAACAGATATATTGGTTTTATGATGTTGTTCTAGAATTGAGATGTTGTTAACATATGTTCCTTTAGTTGACTTTTTTGGATAGGTAGTTATTTTTTATTGGGTTATTATTTTTTGTAAATATATCTCCTTTATTTTATTTAAAAAAAATATTTTGCATTTATTTTCTTACATTGTGTGTTTGTGATTACAAAAGTCCAGCACTACATAAACTAATGATTAAACAATGTTTTGATAAAGGCCCTCGCCAGATAAGACGGTGAAAAATGCCCCCATTCCAATCGGGCTAATTTTTTAAATGAAAATACCTCATAGTATGGACAACTTCTCAGCCAAGTTTCAGCTCAAAAATGTGACGCATTTTTGAGTAAAAAATTAAAGTTTTTTTCTTTTTAAATTGATTATTCCCTGAATATATTTGATAAATCCAAAAAACTACTCATGAGTTTTTAGATATCATTGAGTAGTATTCTCAGAAAAATCCGCTCATAAATCTGATCGAGCGATCATTCTTAAAAATGCATTTTTATTTTTCAAAAAAAAATTTCATGCCAAAATCGTTTGGTCACAACTTAGGATTTTGTCTCTACATATTCCTCTATTATCAATTTATAATATATATTTTTTTCAGATTTTTAAAATTATTGGACGATAGTTTAAAAAAAATAAAATATTCTTAAAACCTGACTTTTCGCACTACTTACTCGGCAGATGGCACTCCTAACAAAGGCGGGGAAATTCAATCTGGGAGAATTTCTTTCGGACTAAAGAATTCAGCATAGATTTAGAAAGTAGCAGATCTGCCTCTAGGGGGAAAGGTGAAGCCATTTGTTAACCATTATCCCATAAGGCAGTCCGCAATCTCTTGCACATGGCATGCCATACGCCACCAGATGGCACCATGAGATAATTCGACTAATAAAAGATATATATTCAATATTAACTAATTAAAACTTTTTACAAGTTTCGCTAGCATAATTTTATAGCTGCATGCGTATTGATAATTTCTGTAAGGCATGAGGTATATATTCACAAAAGAAGCAAGTTAAAAATGCAGTTTTTATTGTATGTAACTCTTCGGAAAAACCATTTTTGTGAATCAGTATCCCGTGATGCATTGCGAAAACGACAAAATGTGGATTCATCACGCATCACTGCGTTGTACGGGATTGCGCAATCGGTGGGCATGCTATTTCTAAATCTATGGATTTTAGAGCAAAAAAATCAGGCTTTAAGAATTATTTTTTTAAACTATCGTCCAATAATTTAAAAAATCTGAAAAAAATATATATTATAGATTGATAATAGAGGAATATGTAGAGACAAAATCCTAAGTTGTGACCAAACGATTTTGGCATGAAATTTTTTTTTGAAAAATAAAATTGCATTTTTAAGAATGATCGCTCGATCAGATTTATGAGCGGATTTTTCTGAGAATACTACTCAATGATATCTAAAAACTCATGAGTAGTTTTTTGGATTTATCAAATATATTCAGGGAATAATCAATTTAAAAAGAAAAAAAACTTTAATTTTTTACTCAAAAATGCGTCATATTTTTGAGCTGAAACTTGGCTGAGAAGTTGTCCATACTATGAGGTATTTTCAGAAAAAAAATTAGCCCGATTGGAATGGGGGCATTTTTCACCGTCTTATCTGGCGAGGGCCTTTATGAGAAATTATGAATTATTTTCCTTACAGAACTTGTAGGCTGTAAATTATTATTATATTTTATAAATTAATATTTATATTTTCCCCCTTAATCATTGGATTATTTAGAGAAATTGAGTTATTTTTACTTGCTCTAGAAGCAAACTCTAATTTATTTGAGGAAAAAAAATTACAATCAAACACTTTATTTGTAACAACATTATTTCTAGCTTCTTGTATGTTCTGATATTATACAAACTATAATTGGCTGTGTTATAAAATAATTAGCAAAGGAATTGATGTTTTTGTATCAAGGAAAAGCCATTTAAAGAAAAGCTATATTTACCATTTCAAAACTTGTAAACACCTAATTAAAAACTTGTAAATATTTAATTGTCTTTCAAACTTGATAATTAATTGTAAATCTATCTACATACTTATTATTTTGACATGCAGTCTCATTATTACTGATTCCTTTCTTCTGAAAAACATGTTATAATAATATTTGAAAAAGTTAAATTGATATGCCAAATATATATATATGCCTGAAGTTAATTTATATGTATAATTTGGTTATACAAAAAATCCTTTTACAAATGTAAATTTTGGAATTGTAAATTAAAGGTTTAAAATTCTTTTTCAATGTTTTGTGGTAATTTCTGTTTGCATATTTACTTAGATTTTTATAAAGTTTTTAATTTTTTTTATCATATATAAAAACATTATAACAATAGTTATCATGTTCAGTAAATATATAAATAATACATTCACTGTTTAAATTAAATAACCAGGGGGTTTCACGTGGGAACTAGCAACAGCTCTGCAATTTTGTTTTCATTTTTCTCGAATTACTTTTGCATTCTATTTGCCAAATCGAATTTTCTAAGAATATTATAGTTGTTAAAATTAAAACTTCTTTCGATGCAAGTTTTCCTTGATAAATGATTAAAACAACCAACAGCACAGCAAGATTTTGTAATTTTTAAAAATAACTAAATTAACTTATTCTTAGAAAACACAATTTCGAATAAAAACAAAAGTAATTCGAGAAAAAAGAAAACTAGACCGCGGAGCTGTTGCCAGACCCCCGTGAAATAAGCCCATTAATAATGTAATGATTTCCGGGTGTCTATTTCTAGCCACCCTTTGGAGCTTTAACACAGTCAATAACGCCTCGTAGTTTAGAACTCTGGTCAAGTGCCGCAGTCCGTTAAGAAAAGCGAAAATTACATGGGTTACGAAACTTTTATAGCTGTGTTAAAATCCGTTTTGGTGGTTAAAAGTAGGCAGTTAAAAACGTTCCAAACCAGGCAAAAAAGTAAAAAATTTCATCACTTGACTAGGGTTTTAAATTACGAGGCGCTATTAGCTACGTTAAAGCTCCTAAATAGAGCTGAAAATAGGCAGCTGATTTGTAGCGCTCCTAGTGACTAAACTTGTTACTACGCTCAGGGGGCGGAGGCTTTTCGCCCTATTCACCTACGTAAATGCGCAGTCTGTTTAGATTATTGTCTGTGGTAGCAGCGATGACTTTGCAAAATAACTGTAATTTTACTCAATGTTTTCTTAGTTTAAATACTTATCTTTCCCAATTCTTCCTAGTCGCAATTCGTCCTCGCGAAATACGTCGATGTTTGAATGCTAATTACCTGTTGTTTATCTAAATCTATAAGACACGAAATATGAATGAGTTTGCCATTCACGATGCTACCCGCGAGGGCGACCTGTGTAGGGTGAGGCAACTCATCGAAGCGGGAGTGCCCGTGGACCGCCTCGACGAAGAGGGACTGACCCCTCTGCACTTGACAGCTCTTCATGGTCGGTACGAAGTGGCAGCACTGCTCGTCAACAGCAAGTGTGACCTCGACATCAAGGATAATCGGGGTCGTACACCTGTGATTTTGGCTGCTGAAGGGCGCAGGAAGGACATTGTGGATCTCCTCCTTCATCATGGACCCCTTGAAGTCAACTGCGTTGATGACTGCGGGCGCACCCTCCTTCATCATGCCACTTCTAAGGATTGGACATGCATCGTGCGTCTTATCGTGGACCATGGAGGAGCAGACCTTAATGCTGCGGACCTAAAGGGGAGAACTCCTCTCATGTGGGCCGCAACAAGAGAGAAGGAGGAGGTTGCAGCCGTCCTCATCCAAGCTGGAGCAGACGTCAACAGACGTGATAGATGGAATTACACTGCCTTGCATTTTGCTGCTCTCTGTGATCGAACCAGAGTGATCCAGCTTCTTCTGGAGAAGGAGGGACTAGATCTCTGTCCTCAAAATGTCTATGGTGACACGCCTTTGCATGTCGCTTGCCACTTGAGGAAAGGTTTCTTTCGTACAGGGGCCCTAAAGCAACTCTTGGAAGCATGCACCGACACCTACATGAAGAACAATCAAGGCAAAACTGCTCTGAGTGTCGGTATCAGGAGTGATAATTTAACCCTCGAGGAAATCAGGTTGTTTGTTCAAAAAGGGGCCTTTTTGGATAACTGTGATTACGAGTGCATATCACGGGACCCTCTTCTCAAAGAGAATGTCCTGAAGGATGTGGAATTGTGCACCCAATCCGTGGTGAACAAGTTCAACTGTCAGTCTTTGCCTGCTTTGAACGGCATTGCTCATTTTGCTAGGAGGCTCCCAAATGTCGATAACTTTAAATTAGGAGCTTGGCAAATTGATGAAGTGGAAAACTTGGTCAAGTGTGAGATAAAGAGGAGCACGTTCTGTAATGTGGTCAAGGTACGGCCAGTGGCTTTAAGTGCCCTCTGCGTTCTATCTCTAATAACTTGCCAGTCTGGCAAGAAACGAGCTGCTCCTACAGGTTTTGGTCATTTACCATTTAAAAGAAATGGTAACTAAACTGTATGCTGGGGGGGGAGGGGGGCAATCATTATTTACATCAAGAATGCTTAACCTATATTTCATATTATAAATATGTTAAATCTGTTGTTTTAGTACCTAATGCATAATTTTTAAAATCATTTATCAACCTTTTACTCACTCTTAATAAAACTCTAACTAACTTATTTACTCTATGATTGTTGTTGCACAATATTTGCACATTATATGTCTTTGTAGTTCTTTTAAATTTCATATTAATGTTTAAATCTAAAATGTGTGCAATGTAGCTTTTAACTTGGATGGTTTGTTGTTTTGCAGTGCAAGCCGTTTTTGTTTACGTCAAAGAGCTTGTAGTAAGTGCAAATGTATGCTATGAGTATTCAAAGGGGGGGGGGATTAAAATAATATACTGTACTGTAACACATTAATAAAACCAAATTTTTATTGATCACCTTGACAAGTTAAAATGACATGCTTACAAGAATTGACCAAGTTAGAAATTCCTGATTCTGTTGTAGATCCATTCTCGTTTGAAGCTGTCGGCTGTGGAAAACCTTGATAACTCTTTTCAGTCGGAGTTAGTAGATCTAAAGTATGACTTATTAAAATTATTTTCAAGCAAAGGGGTTATGAGTTAGCCTGCTTTAAACTTATTTTACAATTATCCGCAACTGTGGTGAAAAAATAACGAACCACTTCTCATAATCTCATCTCGTTCTCGTCAACATATTTAGTTGAAAAATGATTTGGTTCTGTTATCATCCAGCTCCTTACTAAACAAAAAAATCAGTTGGACATTTGCCTCAAAACTTGCACATGAACTAGACAAAAGATAAAATAATAAAAAAAATTTCAACATTATATTTTTTCTTTAATTTTTATTGGCAACTCTCTTAAATTTTGCAGAATCCAGTTTAAAGATCTTAGTTAATTATTTAACTTTTGTTCTTTAAAAAAATATGTTAAATATAAACATTTTAATTTTCTATTTTATTTAGAGTGAGCGGATAAAGCTGCTTTGTTGTTTTTATATAAGGCAGTTAGTGTTCAAAATGATAAAATTGCTTTATTAGTTATATTTTAAGGTAGGCGAATACCCAAAATTCTAAAATTTTTACTATTACTTTAATCTTTTCCAAATTTGGCATGGTGATTTCAAATATAATGAACAATGCTTTTTAGACATTTTTTTTATTAAATTATAATTGATTTATTTTAAACGGTGTTTTTCATCTAAAAAAAGGGGTTTACGCCAACAGTTCTAGTATAAAAAGCTTTGCATTAATTTACCTGAAAATTTTTACAGATGCTATTTCAATATATATCTGTGCTATGAACCTCTAACATCTGGTGTAAACATATAAGTTTTTTTTAATGTCCAAAAATAAGTTAATCGAAAAAAAAATCCTTTGTTTGTGGTTAGGTTATGGCATTTTTCTTAATAACTTCTTTTCTTGTAATTTGTATGTAACTCTAGAGGGTCATTACATGCATCAGTTCAAAACGAAGAATTTAACACATAATTAATGTTTATAGGATGAAAATTCAATGTGGTAGACTTGTTAGCGTAAACCTCTATTTTTAGTAGAAAAACGCGGTTTTAAAAAAATAAATGATTTTTAAATTTTAAAAAATGCCTATAAATAGTATTATTCATTACATTTGAAATCACTTTACCAAATTTGGAAAAGATTAAAAAAAAATTAGAATTTGGGGGAATTTTGTGTATTTGCCTACCTTAACTCAAATTATAGTTGGAGAAACATGAAAATTAAAAAGAGGGCGATGTGTGGTAGTCAACCTAACGAAAGGGGCGATGGTCCAGAAAAGGTTGGGAACCACTGCTATAAATGAATTTCCTACACATAAAAAATTTTGATCAAAGCTCTTTGAAAATTTTCAGCTCAACGATTTGTTAATTCGTACTTGCCCCTATGTATATGCTTCATATTTTAAGAAAAGAACACACGTTGATATACATATATTTTTAGGCTTGTGTGCTTGCTCAGAGAAAAACACATTGATTTTGTATTTATAATTCTGAAAGCTTATCTGATCTCTTCTATTCTGATTTTGATAGAAAGTGTTTTGATAATTGTGTTAATTTATTAGCAAGTTGTGGCAAAAGGTATATTGTGTCGAAACTCGAGGTTTTTTTTTTAAGCATACGTACCATGCATACGATTATATACCCATGGTACGATTATATTTTTTTTTAATGAGGAGGTGGGGGGGAGTAACAGTGTTATTTTAAATTCATTATTAGACCAACAAGAATCTTAGGTCCTCTTAGAGCAATAATTATTATTGATTATATTATTAGAAAAGTATTTCTATCTCATCTTTTTTTTTTCTTATGCTTATTCTATTATAAACTACCTTCATTCAAAGCATAGTACTGATAAAATAAATATCCTTTACATCCAGAAATCGACACACCACAATTCAATGGTTGGAAATAACAGTATAACAGTTTGTACCCCCCCCCCCTACAATTTTTTAATAAATTTTTCTCTGATGTTTCTACAGAAAGATTTCCATACCCACTTCTTTCACTAAAACTGGAGAATCCAAAACGACTAGTAAAACATTGTCCTTAGACTCAATCCTTTACAAAAAAAAACATGGTGCGCTGTGACAGTTACTGCCTCAAAGTATTAGAGCTTACTAGGTTATTAAAAGAACAAGAGTTGCATTGACTTCACACTAGGGAGGTATCAGCGAAAAATTATGTATGTTAACCTTATAATGCATGAACTTTTTTATTCGCCCCGAAAAAATATATTTGTATCTCTTTTGCTCATACATTGTGGGAAAAATAAATGTATCAAAATTTAAATTGTTGCCAAATGGCAAAACCATGCATTAAGCACTGAATAGATGCTTAAAGTTCGGGGTACTAATATTTATTTTTATTCAAATTACCTTTTTTACTTAACCTAATGAACTTTTTTTTTATATTTCTAATAAATTATATTTAAAAATAAAGCTTATTGATAATTTTATTATTATATGATAAGTTGCAGAGGCACACAGACACATAGTTTTAGGTATAAATTTTTTAATAAAAACATTCATAACAAACCAAAAAGAGTATTAATATTCAGTACAATTATATTTTGTCAAACAAGGCAAATTAGTTATACAAATAATTATGAATCATAGTTACATTTGAAACAAAATTAATGTACAAATAGTAGGCAATAGCAGGTTCAGTACAAATAGTAGGAATTTATAAATAAAAATATACAAAAAATCATTTTTAAACCAAATTGTTTTTAAATGGCAGAATGATACGACATATAAAACAGTTGTATTTACTCTTAAAACAAAGTGGTACCAAACATTTTACACACTGAACTCTTGTGAATACAGAGATACACACATATAAAGCCCATTTCACACCTGCACAACTACTTGCAACTGCAACTCGCAACTTGTGGTAACCTGGTTTTTCGGGTTCCACAAAAAATTATTTATCTCACAATTTGGCAAGTTTCATCTTTTTGAAAGCAAACTTTAATCAAACTATAGGCATCGTTTGCATCAAACAGAAATTAATGTTTCCGAACTTCCTTAATTAGATCAATTTCCATTTTTGCCATCCATTATCTACCCATTTTTAATTGCGCAGATTTTTGCAAGCAAGGAAAGTTGGCGTCGTAAAAAGTAAACAAACAACCAGTTGGCGAAGTCTAGTTCTCTACAATGCAGCCAAAGAAATACTGAGTGCTGATTGGCTAAGGGTACATGCAACTGAGATTTTTTCGAGCTCGCACGAAAAAAATCTCCCGACTTTCGTGCAACTTTTTAATGCACGGTGTCCTATGGGAGTTGCAAGTAGTTGTGACAAGGTGTGAAACAGAGACATAACATAGAGTGGACTGCGCATTCATAGTAAAGCAGCTTAGGGATGGAAAACCAAAACCGGTTTTCAAAAAACCGGTGGTCCCGGTTTTGACTGAAAACCGGTTTTTTTTGTATGAGGCCCTTTGGAACCGAAACCCGGTTTTTTAGGGAAAAACCGATGGAAAATGGAAAACCGGTTTTTTCTGGAAAACCGCCATCCCTTGCAGATTAGCATTATGTCCTAAACATCATAAATCGCCAAGAGGGGAAAGGTTGCTACATATGGCAACTTAACGCTACCGTATCGTTATGAACTTTTCCATATTGTCGCCAGACCTGAATATCAGCTAGCAAACCGAAGTGGAGACTACCATTAATACCCAAGCCACGTGGGTTTCTACCAATCACGGCAGCTTGAATTTTTTTTAATGTTTTTGCAGACGATTTTTTGAGCATTGTTGGTATTTTTCTCTTTTGGCTTTTATAATAAATATTTAATTACATTCTTTTAATCTCTGAGCATGAATCGTGAATGTTGTACTCTTAATTCAGTAACGTTTTGTGCAAGATGCCAAATGCTTGTGAATTCCTAATTGTAAAGAGGGGTATAAAAAAGGATTAGTCACACTTCACGGGTAAAATTTATTTAGTTCTGCATACTTTTAGTAATTGTGTGTTCTTCATAAACTATAATTTCTATCGAGGGAATTTATTCTAAAAGCTCTTTTATACTGAAGAATCATATCCATGATTAAATCAACGTTGTTAGAACTCTAATTATAATAAATATTTTGGGCCAAGTCAATTAAATTAATGGTCTGAACATTAGACAGCTTAGAAGTAGAATATTTTTTTACAATTTGGTCAAAACGAAACCTGTTTTTGCAATCGTGTTTGAGTTATTTATATTTAAAAAGTAGAACATTTGCTGAATTTGGAATATATTGATGTGTTTTAGAAAGTTGATTTATTCCAGGTGAAATAAAGGAAGATGCCATATTTCAAAAAAAAATTGATTTTTTTAATCGGACCGTTAGAACGAAAGTTATAGAGACGGCAGAAAATGTTTACCATGTCAATTACCAACTCATATTACAGCAACACTCTACATAAACCTACTAACGTTCTTTTAAATTAATTTTTAATAAAGAGTCCACATTCAATTGTTCAAGTAATCTTAAATAGACTCACAAAATCAAAGAAATAATCTGATATATATTAAGAGGATCTTAAAATACTAGCGATTCATCCTCGCTCCTTTCCAAGCTTCTTTATCATAACATTAGATTGTCGGCCTCTGTGTTCAGGTCGTTGTGGAAAAACTCGCCAAATGGTAAACTCGCCATAGATGCGAGCCAAGCGCGACACAGTCATGTGACTGTGTAAGTTAGATGTTTAGTTGCCAAACGTCAACACATGTAAAAAAAAAATCACCGACAAACTTAAAATTTTGATAAGAATGATTAGAAAACTACTAAATATTGTTTAAATTAACACTCTTGAACTATAATTTTTTTCAAAACCATTTATTTGTATTAAGTACTAATATTACAAATTTGAACACTGCCAAAAACGTAAATTCACAACAGTTAGAAACTTAACTCTTTAATTTTCAATACACTTTTACTACTGTCATCTATGAGGGTTATTAGTAACTAAAACTTCAAAATCAATGGAATGTAATAGATGAAAAAACACAAATTTGTCGAGAGGGAGCTCTACTTTAATAGAAATAAGTGGATTATGTAACTTGTTGCCAAACGGCAACCGTATGCATTAGAGGGTTAAGTATAACTATATTTTTAAAAATCATTACATCAAATTACCAAAAGTGCAAAAAAAGGAATAATTTTAGCTACAATTGTATAAGGATTATAGCCGCCTCAGTGGCTGAATGGTTAGTGTACTAGCCTTTGGAGCTGCTGAGGTCGGGTTCGAATCCCGGTCAGGCATGGATGTTTGTGACAGTCAATAAATGTTGTTATTTGTCTATGTGTTATTCATTTCTTTGTGACTGTAAAATTTCTTTCTGTGTCTGTCCCACTTGACGAAAGCTTATAAGCGGTTCTTTGAACAAGCACACAAGCTGGAATATATATGTATCATACCATACCATACCATAAGGATTATTCATTTGTACACATGAATGCCACTCTTCAAAATTTACAAAACTGAACTTTAAAAATAAGAAAATAACGACATAGCTTTCTTCTTACAATTTTGAAATAAAATATAACATTACCCCTTCAACTAAAAAATAAAATTTCAGTGTTACTGAATAAGTATTTGCTTAATGTATATAAAAAATATATAGTACTGTAAAGAACGCTTCTAGTGAACCATAAAGAGGGTGCCACTATTTGGTCATCTACGTTTTGCTTAACTGGTGGCTGCGCCATCAGAGAGATCTTGTTCTTCAAACTGAATACAACTTGAAATGTTTTAGTCTTGTTGTAAACATGCTGTGCTTTGCTTAATTGAATGTTTTCTAAAGTTACCCCCCCCCCCCCCAAGATTTTCCATATGGTATGCAACCTAGTCTTTACAGTACTTACAAAATCCTTTTAATGATAGGGGCTGGGGAAGCCAGTTGGTTAGGCACTCCCCTAGCATGCGAAAGGTCCCAGGTTCGAGTCCAGGCATCGCCAAAATAACTGCCGACCTATAACCGGCCCATGCAACCAAAAATGTCCGACGAATAATACCCCGTGTAAAGGAGTGAACGTTAAATATCTTTCAAAGTCCTAACGCTGCGTACAATGTCGCCCTCAACAGTTGTGTTGGGTGCCTATTCAGGTGTCAGCTCGTCACTTGACTGTGGTTTTAAAATACAACGCCCTTCGCCAATAGCCCTCGTGTAGCATAAGTACGACGATAATTCAAACCTAAACTTTTAATGATAATCCTTAAATTGCATACATTCTTGATTATGAACTCCTTAAGAGGGTTCATCAGACGCCACCTAGCGGTCGTCTCTTAATAGTAACTCTATGGTAAAATCGTGACACTTTTCGAATGCATATCACAAGTAATTATTGGAATATTTTCACGCGGTTTGTGTCGTTAGACAGATTTTAACGTGAAGATGCATTACCCTTTCGTTATTTTTGTTGAAACTTTTGAGAAAAAAAAATTACATAAAAGTTAAACTTTATCTTCATTTTATTAAAATTGAGAACAAAGTTTTAAAAAATTGAATAAAAAGTTACCGAGATTGAACATTTCTGTCTTAAACTAGACTTAAAACTTTGAAATTGGATAATTTGAACCTGAGATATTAATTTAAATGTGAAGACAAGTGCCAAAAAATTGTGCAAAGCCACGCCTCCCGCAAGAACCTCCCCTTCTCAGGCTTCATTTAGTTCGGACAGTACGTTATCAAGGACGGGGGAACTTCACATGCGGTCTTAAGTGTGGGGGGCCAGGAGGGGGGACTTTTTCCACCTTTGAAAAGAGAATTTCGCAGAAAAACGCACCGCAGACGCTGGGGGAGGGTTCGAGTGCGAGGGTCTTTTTATTTTGTATTTTCTTAGTCCTTTGTCATTTGAACTCATAGCGTTCTTCGCCGTGGCTATTTCACAGCCCAGACTACAAGTGTCGAACTCAGAAAGTGGAGTTTATTTGGTTTTGATGCCAAATGTAGGAATCGCATAAATCAGGAAATGATAGTTTTGTTCTTCTGTTTGATTCATTTTCTTGATTAGAAAAATATACTAGTTCATTCTGAGAGTTCTTTTATATTACATTTTAAGTTTAAATAATATTATTTTAATATAATTTTAGTGTATAAGTAGTTAGTATAAATAGTGAAATAATAAACTTAAAGTTTTCAGAAAAAACACTATTAAATTATTTCAAAAGAGCGTTTGCGTTGTTCTTGCAGTATGATGTTGTGAACTGCTCAGACATTTTAATGATTAGTTTGATGCAAGTGAAAGCCTTACATTTTAATGATCACCTTATAGTTTTGCCACGAATTCGTAGACTTATAGACGTTCATTGATCGATTTTCTTGATGAAAAGTGCAGTATTTCCCATATAAAATCACAAAATAGCAACAGATTATTCTTTTTTGCACTTTAGTACAATGCAGAGATAGTCACCTCTTCAAAAACGCCAAAGAAATTCGGTTATATCAAAGTAAATTCACTCTACACGATTACAAACTTGGTGCTAGAGTTTTTGAATGGAAAAACCGGTGTTTTCAAAAGCATATTTTTCAATATTCGGTTAAACCGAACGTGTTCACTAAAGAGACCGGTTAAATTGTAACCGGTTCAAAGAAACCGGTTTTTCTCACGAAACTTCAAATTTTAGTATGAAGAAGGAACTTTCGTAAATGCGTGGAGTGAACTTGCGTTAAAATTTCCTACTTTTTTTGTCGTTTTTGAAGAGGTGACTATCTCTGCATTGTACTAAAGGGCAAAATAGAATGATATGTCGCTATTTTGTGATTTTATATGGGAAAGACTGCCCTTTTCATCAAGAAAATTTGTCAATGCATGTCTCTAAATCCACGAATTTGTTTCAAAACTTTAAGGTGATGGACTGGTATTCATTCAGTTCGTATGTAGAGATGTTAAATTGTACATTTGAAGCAAATAGGATTTGAATAAAGATTTAATATGGCTTAATTGTCTGTTTCCCCGCGAAGGTGTTCCCACTTTGTCGTAGTGCGGTGGCTTGCGTGTGTTGCTGATCCCGAGAGCTAAGCCGGCGGGAGCTTCGGCTCCTGATGGCAGGGTTACCCAAGCCGGGCAGGTCGGAGGGGAGACACCAGACCATGAGGAACACCCTGGTCCTCCAGGTTGGGGGTTGTGCGATGGGCTAAACACCCATCCGCTTAAAAAAAACCAGTTTACAGAAACCGAAGTCAAAGAAGACCGTCTTTCTCAGATTGATGGTATAGATTATCAAGACCCTATTGTGTCCCCACCAGTTGATATGAGCCCTGGTTGTGAAAGCCGATTGGAAGCAACCAGGAGGATGAAAGTGACTGGTAAAATTTTCTCGGCAAAACATAAAGTAAATATTGGTTGTTGGAATGTAAGAACGCTTTACGAAACAGGTAAAGCATCCCAGGTAAAAACCGAAATGGAAAGATATAAAATCGACATTCTGGGACTAAGTGAAACCAGATGGAACAGTAGTGGAGAGGTAAAAATGACAGGTGGAACATCAATTATCTTCTCGGGCAACGAAAATGAGGACGATGTTCATTGTAAAGGTGTGGCCTTCATGCTTTCAAAAACAGCAAGGAAAGCACTCATGGAATGGGACCCGGTATCAGAAAGAATAATACGGGCAAGATTTAAAGGAAAACAAAGGAATATATCAATTATCAATGTATATTCCCCTACCAATGATGCTACAGATGAGGTGAAGGAGAATTTTTATAGTACATTACAGGTGACTAAAGACCATGTAAACAAGAAAGACATAACGCTAATTATTGGAGATGAATGCCAAGGTAGGGTCAGAAAACCTTGGTATTGAAAGGGTAATGGGTAGACACGGACTTGGAAGGATTAATGAAAATTGTGAACTTTTTATTGAGTTTTGTCTTACCAACGACCTATGTATTGGAGGAACTTTATTTAGCCACAGGGACATACACAAGGCTACGGATCTCTCCAGATAAGAAAACAAGAAATCAAATTGATCACATAACTATATTGATAAGAAATGGAGAAGCTCTCTCTTGGATGTCAGAACAATGAGAGGAGCTGATGTGAATTCTGATCACCTATTGGTGGTTGGAAAAGTCAGAATCAAACTCGCTAATATAAAGACAAATAAATATAGAACAAAATTTAATGTTGAGAAACTAAAAATCAAATCAGTGAAACAGGACTTTAAAATAGCTCTAGAAAATCGCTTTCAAGCGCTAAATAACATCACCGATATGGAAATAAATAATGAGTGGAATGTAATCAAAGAGATATATACAGAAACTTCTGAGGAGATACTGGGAAGGAAGAAGTTTGAGGATAAGGAATGGATTTCAGAAACGACTAAAGAGCGAGTACAGGAAAGACGTGTTATAAGATCAAAATTGCTTGGAAAAAGATCCCACGAAGTTGAACCACAAGCTCTTGAAGAATACAAAAGGAAAAATAAAGAGTGCAAGAAGAGTGCTCGCAAAGACAAAAGAAAATACTACAATGACCTTGCCTCTGCAGCGGAAGAAGCAGTTTGTAACAATGATATAAAACAGCTGTATGATATTACGCACAAAATCAGTGGGCGTAGACGAGCGAAAGAGGTACCTATCAAAAATAAGCAAGGACAGAAACTGACAGCAAGTGAAGAACAAGTAAAGAGATGGGTAGAACACTTTAAAGAAACCTTAAACAGACCTAACCCTATTGTTTTGGAGGAGATCCTAGATGATGCACCCGTTCAATTAAACATTGATACAGGCCGAATTAAACTCTTTGAAGTGCAGAGAGCAACAAAATTGCTCAAGTGCGGGAAAGCTGCTGGCAGCGATAACTTACCCGGAGAACCCACATAGCCATTCATTATCCAGTAGACATCTATAAGACGTTATTCGGAAAATCCATGATATCCATTAGAATTTGAGTTTACCATCCATAGACGTCTTATAGACATCCGTAGTTTCCGCCGAGTGATATCCATTAGGAATCTATTTGACAGCGATATTCTAGACATTACGGACGTGTTTTAGACTTTCTGGATAAATTCGTGCTATGGTGAACGTCCATTAGAGGTCATCAAACTCCATGAGCAGTCTTATGTACTTTGTGGATATCTATTAGACCAACCCTAACAACAAAACATTTCTCGACGAGATCTACAATATCTAATAAATATACCAATTCTAGACATGTTGGATACATTTTGAATTTATGGATGTGATAGAATGCACCTAGAACAAATAGTTGAAAAATGCAAAGATAGGGGGCGCCACCAATAAATTTTTAAAATGGGTTTAAAAATTATTTTATTGTTTAAAAATTATTTTTGAACTAGTTTTATATGTTACATTTGTCCTACTGAGCGTTTGACTTATTTTACGAATTTTTTTCACTTTCCATGCCGGGAGACGCTTCAATCGGGATTTGAACCACGGATCTTCTTGTCCGTAGATCAGTGCGCTATCCGTTAAGCTACAGGTACTTGGTTGGTAAGCGCACATTTAGGTTCTTAAGGAGAAGTCATATACTTAGCAACTAGAGAGGTTTTTTTTAATACTATAAAGTCCCATAAAATACTTAGATATTTCTTTGAACCAATTTATTTTAAATTGCTAGATTTTTGACATTTGTTATAAGTTCAAGTGTGTTTCTTTGCATTTTCATTATTTTATCGTATTGTTTTTTTTTTAAATTAAATTTTTCACATATTTCATTATTTAAACTCATAATTCGTATTTAAAAATTATATATTCTTCCCTATAAAATTCAAAGCTTCTTAAAATCACAAATAGCGATGAAGAGTTATTTTAAAATTTACTTTTTTACGTAGTTGGTTCCTCTTATATTGCTTTTTTTTTCTTGAATTTTCTAATTTGTTTTTGGATTATTTAATATACATACTTTAAGAATCTCCCTTTTTATAAAAATTAGATACCTAAGAAAAAATTGAAATGAAAATGTAAAAAAACACTATTGATTTGTTCTTTTTTTTTTCATAAAAGATTAGCGTTTGTTTTCCTTTTGCCCTTTTGATTTTAGTATTTTTTTAAAATTTTCAGTTTATAAAATTCAATTACCATTCATTTCCATTTACCATAATCGGTTTTAATTATTTATTTTTTATAATTTTTTTTATGTTTCATTTCATAAAGTTTTCAGTTTAACTCTCTAATGCATACTCTTGTCTATTGCATTACATTATGAAGTTTTAGTTACTAATTACCCTCATAGATGACAGTAGTAAAAGTGCATTCAAAATTAAAGAGTGGGTGTTATTTTTAAATCGGGTTTACGGTTTAATTTACGTTTTTTTTTAAAATTTAATCCCAAGAACAAATCCTTGGAAAATCGAAATAGGAATGTAAAAAAGTAATTTTAATAAAATGTGTAAAAGCTTCAATTTTATTAAAATGAAGAAAAAACTTAAATTTTATTAAAATGAAGAAAAAACTTAAATTATTTTTCTTCATTTTATTAAAATTAAATTTTAATAAAATGAAGAAAAATATTTAATTTTAATAACCTAAAAGTTTAATAAAATGAGACCTTATGAATATATATATTCTTCTTACAGTTCTTATTTTTCAATAAATAAAAATTTCATTTAATTTGAGTTGGTTAATTTTAACTTTTTCTTATTTCATCGCTTTTTTTAAAATTTAAATCTGGACATATTATTTTTTTGAAATAAAAAAAAATCTCAAGAAAAAATCTCGGGAAAATTCGGTGGGAATGTAAGAAATTAAAGAGATTTTTGTATCTTCTTTGTGAAAAATACGCTGAACTACTAAAATTTAAAATTATTTTTTTTTAAATTTTTTTGAGGTTTTAAATTTTTTAGTAAGTTATTAAATTTAAGACTTAACCGAGTTTAAAATTTTCGAATCTTAGTTTATATAGGCTTGAAGTCATATTTTGCAGTTCCATAATAAAAAAAAATACAATAGTTCACAAAAAATTCTTGATTATATTTGGATGCCTAAAAATTTACTGCGAATAAAAATGGACTATCAGAAACTAAGTTAGAAAAATTATTTACTAGCAATTACATGAATGATTTTCAAGTGTTTCTTTTTAGTGTCATTTTCTCCCGACAGAGTGAGCTGAAGTTTTGGGCAATTTGGCGATCGTTAAAAAGAGATATATTTGTAAATCTGGTAACAACCCCGCAAGTCTCTTTCACCCCCCCCCTCCCCTCTCCCCACTAATTGCCTTGGTTCCAAGAAGCCCTGTCTTCCTATTTACCTTCAAGACACGAAGAATGCCCATATGAGTATCCCCTCCCCAAAGCCCCAAAGCAACTGAAAAAGATAATCAAACTTGCTTGTTCATGGGTTCGCGCGCGAAGGATTAGGCGAGGGTCGTTTTCGTAAAAGAAATGTTTCTCTTTGTCCTTAAAAATATAGTAATCACAATTTATTCAGTAGTCTGCTTTCATAAAAGGATGTGATACCTAACAAATAAAATTCTACTGATTGAGAGAGATTTGAAAGAATTTGAAGTATATATATTTAACATCACAGTTCTCTCGCTTTATTCTGGTTGCGTTATCGACAGAAAAAGTTTCATTTTTATAGTGTTACTAATGAAGATATTTTAAATATTGCGAAACTGTCCGGTTTTTTTATATTTGTTATGCAAAAAGGCCTGCATTAACCATCACAAAAAGTACACGACATTTTGCAGTACAAATATAAACTAATGGACTTTGGGAAGGGGTGGCAGGGTTGTATAAAGTATAACGTATTTTAATTGTTCAGTACGTCTGTCTGCCCGTCACCCATAATTTCATAGAAAGAATCGCAAGTTCACATACAATTGGGTTACATCATATTTAGGCGAAAATATCAGACAAGTCTATAACCCAAATTTCATATGAAAGTAAAAAAAATTGAAGTAAAGGTAAAAATTTAAAAAGAATAATTGAATCTCCATTTAAGAGATTACAAGAAAAAAAATCATTTTTTTCTGTGTCCAGTGTTGCCACTTTGTCAAACGAACGAGAAACTTAATTTTAAAATGTAAATAATATATAAAAATCTATATTTATTCTTGTGCTATGAATCCAGTTTGAAAAAAAGCCATAGAGCGATATTGTGATAAGTTTCATTTTTTTTTTTTTTTTTTTTTTGAGAAGGAGGTATGTTTTAATTGGCATTTTTAAAGTCTTGAGTGGCAACAGAAGTGCTGAATGAAAACATCTTTTTTTTCTTTCTTCGATTGGTGAATGAATGTCACATCGATAGTAGGAAGGCAGGAATGAAATTTGTCACATAAAACAAGCTAATCTATATCGATAGCGAAAAATGAGTCCTAACTAAAAGGTTCCCGCATTAAACAGCCAGTCCAGTCAAAACTTTTGGAGGTACACATACTAAATTTTTGAATCTTTTTCCTTTGGTACTGAAGGCACACATTTTTCGAAATTCCATCCGGAACGGGCCTTGAAACGCAATACGTGAGACGATTTTTTCTTAGGAATAGCATTGTATATTGTCGTACGCTTAAGATTAACAGCAATTTTATCTTCCACATTACGTTTATAACGTTAAAAAGCGAAAGGTTGTTATAATCGTTCAGTCCTTCCGACAGTCTGCCCGTCACCCACTTTACAGAACGAACCGCAAGTCTCACAAACAAGTGGGGTACGCCATTTTGAAGCAAAAAATCACTTTAGGCTACATTTCAAATTTCATTAGGAAAATTTGAATTAGAAGTTTATTTAAAATTTAAATAACTAAGAATTTAATCTACTTTGAAATAACATGCAAATTCCATATTTATTAAATATTTTCACTGTTGTCAATTGGGGCCCGGATGGCCGAGTGGTAAGCATCGCAGGCCAGCAGTCTGCGTGCTGTAACGGGCGCGGGTTCGATTCCCGCCTTCGCCCTGGGTGTATTTCCTATCTTTGTGACAGTAAAAAATCTTTCTGTGTCTGTCTTACTTGACGAAGACTTATAAGCGGCTCACTGAGCAAGCACACAAGTCGGAATATATATGTAAAATACCCTACCCTACCCTACCCCTATTGTCAATTACATCAAACGTACAAGAAACTTTGTTTAAAATAAAAGTAAAACTCTTAAAAAAATTTATTTATTTTTTTAATATAATTCAATTTGGATTGTTGTAATAGCACAATAAATGTATTTTGATGGTTCATTATATATGCATGAAGAAGGATGCATAAAATTTTTTAAATTTGCATTAAAAAAAATGAAGATTCGCTTTTATTTTTAAAGCAACCTTTTCTAGAGAAAATTAATGTAAATCTCAAATTGTGGCGACTGAAAGAAATTTATTAAATATTACATCATTATTCTTTGATCTTCAAAAAAATTAGCAAACGATAAAGATTAATTATCAAATCTGCAAAAGAAGATTAAAGAAAATTATTAATTTTGGCTTATAAACGTTTGAATTAGAACTAGCTAAAGGTCCTGTTCGGCGAATTTCTCTCTGAGGTGTTGTTAGTGTGTTACCTGATGAGCGTAAATGATGTGTGGAAGCGGTGTAAGTGACAGATTCTGTAACAAACCAACTAGTTTTTGATTACGAAGGAACTTCACGCGAGCGAAAATTAAGTAGAAGTACAAATAAGCACGTAAGTTTCATACATGAGATTTCAATATGAACTGTATCATTAGATTTTTTTAATATATGAAATATTTATTACGTTTTTAATGCTGTCAAATTTAGCCAACTTTCCAGTTACTTAAATACTTACTAAAATTCCTTATCTTGAAAAAACTAGGTTCGCAACAGTAAGTGACATCAACAACCGTTTCTACATTAAATTTATATACATTGGAATCAATTTCACTAAACACAGCATCCCAGCTATAATATCAACTTCTTAAAGCCAAATCAATCATTTTCATTAATTTTCTTTCGCCAATAAAATAAATATTACTTATCGTCCCTAGACTTATTTGCAGTTATACATAAATATTTAATTATTAGTAGAACAAAAACCATAAAACTACTCCAAAATGCACTTTAAATAGGAAATGTAAATTGACAAGTAGGTTTGTAACAGAATCTGTCACTTAACCCGCTTCCACACAACAGTTGTGTTTAACAGGTAAAAAGGTGCCAAACACAGCATTAATTCTATATTAAACATTTACCCTCTAATTTCGGCTAGTTTAATTTATTTTGTTTTTTAAATGTCCGATATTAATCAAAATTATTGACAATATCGGATGCTCTGCTCTCTATAGTCTTCTACACCATATTTCTTTGCATACGCTGATCTATTTTGACTGGAAACAGTTCTACATTAATCAAAATAATATTACAAAAATCTATCAACGTAGTTTACTTCATTAACCATGTCACACCACCAATCACCAAAAATACTAATGAAATCAAATAATGAAAGCCTTAATGATCTAAGTCACATGAAACTAGCTAAGTTTTTTTTTTTTTTTTATTTCTACGTTTATAGCAGTGGTCGGCAACTTTTTTTATTAAAATGGTCAATAAGTGTTCCTACATGCATTTCAGAATCGTTACTTGACCAGGGATCTTAATAAAGAGCTGTAATTAGCTGTATAAAAGCTTCTAAAGGAGGCTACAAATGGACAGACGAAAATGATTAAATTAACAAATATAAGAAATTTTCTTGACGTTCCGGGCCGCATCAGTTTTAACGATTTTATCTGTTGTTAAACGTTATTCTTTTTCCATAATTGAAGAAAAACAGTAAAAAAGTTGTTCTAAAGATACAAATTGGAAAGAAACAAACATAAGTTTCAGTTTAAGGTTTTCAATAGAAAAAAATAGCGAAGTGTACCTTTTATAAAAAAAAAAGAAGAAAAAAGGAAACATCGATTGCACTACAAATATTTCGAGAATAATATCTTCAATTGATAACTATACATTAGTTGGTTATTCGTAAGATGTTGAAAAGCATTAACAAAATATGTAAAACATTGTTTGAAGAATAAACACTTCTCTCCTTATTGAAATTAGCTCAAAAAATTTCGCAAATCATGATTCATAACTCCTTTCAAACTATTTTATTAATCTTTCATTGCGATAACTGTTTATTTGGATGATTTAACTACAGTTAAGTTTGTGTTATTACATATAATTATCTATCAAAATAAATACAAGGGAAATGGTTTTTTAAAAATAAAAGTGCTGGTTTTTAACGTTTTTTATTTGAAGAGCGCAAAATCTTAAAAGGTATGTTGTCCATATAGAATTTTCAATACTAAAGGACTACAAAATAAGCTGATATAGGACTTTTAACATAAAAAAGGCAACCATTGGTAGATTTATAAGAACATAATTTCCTTAATGAAATTATATGGGAAGTTTATGCAATAAAATCTTTCATATTTTGGTTTACTATAGGGTAGAAGAACATTTTTTATTTGGCTGAAAAGTGCATTAATAATAGTATTAACTTGTTACCGAAAATAAAAACACTCACATCATACACATTACACAGACCCCCTTCCCCTTGTCTTACTAGCAGCATTTCTAGGAATTGCTTGAGGGTCCAGATGGTCCCGCTGTCCAGACGCATCACGGGAGGTCGAGATAATGATTAGAACATTATCTGGTCGTCCAGATTTGCTACGTTGGGTCTTTACGCGACAGAATATTTGAACATAATTTTATTTCTAAAGTTATATAGACGACTAATTTTTTGGTTTTAAAAATTTAATGATCCCCATGTTAATTTAAAAGACAATTTTTTTGCCAGTCGGTATCATTATTGCTCTTATTCATGTAACAATATTTATAAAACTGCAATTACTATTCTCCCAACTTTTCAAATGTTCATATGTCTTAAAAAAATCACCGTGTCGTAAAATCAATGTTTGAGGCTTGACACTCTTTAAGACATTCTTTTCATTCTTTCTTTTATGATTTCTAAAACTAGTGAACTCAGCGCTATCACACTCACAAAAAGTTAATTCAACTCAACAGTTATTAATTTATTCAACTTTACATTTTGAACTAGTTGTATAATATTTATGCATTTAATAAATTATGGAAATGTAATAAGGAAAACAATACTAGTATTACTACTTATAATACCATGCCGGAAATTGAGTCCGAGTTGAAGGCAAATATTGATCTAATTTGGAAGATTTCACTACTTGGCAACCTAACGTAAAAACACTAATAATCAAATTAAGATAAGTAGCGATATTATACCTGTTTGCAGGCGCAAGGGTCATTGGGTCAGCTGTCCCCCATTGTCGTTATTTCTTTGCCATCTTTGGGTTGAATTTTTAGAAATACCATAAAGATAATTAAAAGCAGTGGTAGTAGTGTGAGTAGACGCGGGGTGACGCGCCACCCATATTTCAAGAAAATGGCTCTCCCCCATTTCTAATGTCTCTCAAATCCAACTTTCATTGTTTTTGTTTGGCTGTCCCATGCCTCATATTTTTAAATAAAAAAACTTTGAAACGAATTGTTTTATTGGACAAACGGTCAGTTGTAGATCTTTATGCTGCAGCAATAAAGCAACATTTCTATAGACCTTTTTATAACAAGACTTTTATTATATTTTGTTGGCAACAGTATTTACTATTTCCAAGTTTCGAAATTTCACTTGCCCGGCATTTCACTTCGATAGTTCAATTTTTTCATGGTTTTACAGGTAGAACCTCGATTATCCGATCTAATGAGAACCCGAGGCAATTCGGATAATTGAAAAATACGGATAAAGAATTTTCATTAAGTAGTAAAACTGTAAACATTGAGTTTTAGTATTAAGGTATTTGAGAATTCCTAGCGAAAAGAAAGTGCTAAAACATAGCCTACTTTTCTTTTTTTTACTCGGAAGAATTAAAAAGTTCTTTAAGTTTAAGGAACTAAACTTTCTTGAAAGTTTTTTTTAAAAATTTCTTAGAATCTTCTTTTCTAAGAACTTCTTTAAAAAATTTTTAAGCTTAAAATAAGAACGGAGTTTTGGGAAAACTGCTTATTTCGGATTTTATATTAGATATTAGAATCAAGAATTTGATATTGACATGTTGACGATGTCCGTCCTTCTCCTCTTCCAAAATCTGTTCCATGTCAGTAAGATCTTAAAAATAACAATTCCTTTTTTTTTTGTTAGAAAGATATGACCTCAGAGGCTCGCCAGTAGTAATGGGGGGTACCTGGGGAATACAATGGAGGGGGCGTGTCACCTGTCAATCATCTTGGACTGTAACAGGAGGGGTGGCGGCTTCCTTTGATCTTTCCCCCAAGGGCGGCTTCCTTTGATCTTCCCCCTACTTGAACTGATACAGGTGGTTTTGGAAGTTGAGTTGTATGGTTCCTGCTTCTTTAGTTTCGGTATTGAAATAGGCTGTGTTATTGTGACGTCATAGGTGATGGTAGGAGTTGAGATGTTGTAGTTTCGGTATTGTAATAGAGTATATTCGTGTGACGTCACCCGGACCTCGTGTTGTTACAGGAGAGGGTTGAGTTGTATGGTTCCTGCTTGCAGACGGGGTTTCGGAATGAGCTAATGTTTTAGTTTCGGTATGGGTTATTGTTTTGTGACGTCATATTGTACTTACTGATAATAGGAGTGGAGTTGAGTTGTTTTAGTTTTGGTATGGGTTTTGTTTTATGTGACGTCATACATGGCTGTTGAGTTTCCTGCTTGCAGACTGGTTTCGGAATGGGTTATTTTATGTGACGTCATACTTGAGCTGTTTGTTACTAGTTGTGACGTCATGTATACTTGTTGGAACTCGTAATTAGTTGTTCGGGATATGTTAAAATCAATCGAGGATGTATTGTAAGGAAATATTTTGCTTAGGTGTCATTACCGTAATTATTTTAATTGTAATTTTAGCATTTATTAGTTCTGAAGATAGAAGCTTTCATGAGGAAGATGGCATCATAGTAACCAACTATTCTCAATCAGATTTAAATAATATTAATAAAATAAATTTTCGAAAAATAACTGTTGTAACTCATTTAAAAAACAAAACATATTCAAAAACTCCAAACGTATAGACTTGTTCTGAAATACGTCATGAAAGTCGAAAACAAGATCTAGGGGTCTGGCAATGCTATGTGGAGAAAGGTTCGACCCCTCTACATGGCAACACCCGTTGTGCGGTCTCATTGGATGACGATCGGATGACCGTGATTGGTTGAGAAGCTATCGAGGGAATGGAATTATCTATTGAAAGTCATTGCTACATTTTAGTTTCTTCAACTACGTTAGAAGTATAGTGAAGATAAATTGTGTGCTAGTTTCACTGGATAAAGTGTGTTTTTGTGTTTGTGGTGATTTTCGTCGTTTAGTGAGTGCAAACTATAGTGGACGAGATGGCCAAGCGGAAATTTGAAGAGGTTAGTAATTTTATTTATTAAAATCGTCTGCAATGCTTTTATGTATTGAATTGCCTCCATAGCTCCGTTTAGTATAGTTTAAAAATAATATTTACTCCCTTAACAAATTCGCATTTAATAATGTATGTTTGTATTTTATATCTGTGTGCACGCTTATTTTAATGCTTATTAAATATGGATTAGTGTTAGCTTTCGTTTAAACTTGTTTGTTTTTTGTACACGTGTTGTTTTTCATTCGTGTTTAATTATAACTTTTTACACATGCAGTATTAATATTTTTTTAAGCGCTAGTTTATATGTTGGGGTTTACTTTACAAAAACACTTTTATGAGAAATGTATTGCTACACGTGTTGAATTTATTTTGGTTTTCTTTAAAAAAAAATTTACGCTGAATACATTATGAAATTGCTTGCTTTTTTATTGCACGCGTTACATTTGTGCACGTGTTACATTAGGGATATTTTATTCAAATTAATAATTACAATATTTATTAATATTATCTGTGTAATGCTTTTGCATTTAAAATGCATTTTTTACACCATAGCTCTGTTTAGTATATATAATTACGACCTCGCCATTTTAAAGTAAATTTGTAATCTCTTTACTAACTTACATTTAATGATTATTTCGTTATATTTGCATTTTTAAAATTCTATATTTGTATGTGTATATTTTTTAGTGTTAATTAAATATTCCACTAAAACTACCAGGTAACGCTGGATCTTTGTATAATTTTTCCAAGTCCTCCATAATTTATGACTGCATCCTAAGAAATTAAAATGAATTATGCTACTTACCTTGCTCTAAACACCTTTTATACACAAATAAATACACAAGTTTAAAGTGACATCAATATTTATTTTTAACTAAGTTATGTACAAATATAAGCACACATTATATACAAATATATACATTTTTCAAAGGATAACAAATACACAATATTTAACAAACTTCCATCATGTCACATAACATTTCTTCAGTTGGAACAAATGTATTTTTTACTGTTTGTAAAAAGGAACCGACAGATATGGTACGAAAAAAGTCTTTAGAGACAATTAAATTAGCAAAGTATAAATGCTGAATATTTTCGGCCACAAATTTCTGTGCAAGCTCGGAATAGTTCAATGTATATAATGCAGAATCGAAAAACATATCCAAAAGCTCTTCCGCTGTATGGCAAGTGCAGGGCACAGAAATTTGTGGCCGAAAATATTCAGCATTTATACTTTGCTAATTTAATTGTCTCTAAAGACTTTTTTCGTACCATATCTGTCGGTTCCTTTTTACAAACAGTAAAAAATACATTTGTTCCAACTGAAGAAATGTTATGTGACATGATGGAAGTTTGTTAAATATTGTGTATTTGTTATCCTTTGAAAAATGTATATATTTGTATATAATGTGTGCTTATATTTGTACATAACTTAGTTAAAAATAAATATTGATGTCACTTTAAACTTGTGTATTTATTTGTGTATAAAAGGTGTTTAGAGCAAGGTAAGTAGCATAATTCATTTTAATTTCTTAGGATGCAGTCATAAATTATGGAGGACTTGGAAAAATTATACAAAGATCCAGCGTTACCTGGTAGTTTTAGTGGAATATTTAATTAACACTAAAAAATATACACATACAAATATAGAATTTTAAAAATGCAAATATAACGAAATAATCATTAAATGTAAGTTAGTAAAGAGATTACAAATTTACTTTAAAATGGCGAGGTCGTAATTATATATACTAAACAGAGCTATGGTGTAAAAAATGCATTTTAAATGCAAAAGCATTACACAGATAATATTAATAAATATTGTAATTATTAATTTGAATAAAATATCCCTAATGTAACACGTGCACAAATGTAACGCGTGCAATAAAAAAGCAAGCAATTTCATAATGTATTCAGCGTAAATTTTTTTTTAAAGAAAACCAAAATAAATTCAACACGTGTAGCAATACATTTCTCATAAAAGTGTTTTTGTAAAGTAAACCCCAACATATAAACTAGCGCTTAAAAAAATATTAATACTGCATGTGTAAAAAGTTATAATTAAACACGAATGAAAAACAACACGTGTACAAAAAACAAACAAGTTTAAACGAAAGCTAACACTAATCCATATTTAATAAGCATTAAAATAAGCGTGCACACAGATATAAAATACAAACATACATTATTAAATGCGAATTTGTTAAGGGAGTAAATATTATTTTTAAACTATACTAAACGGAGCTATGGAGGCAATTCAATACATAAAAGCATTGCAGACGATTTTAATAAATAAAATTACTAACCTCTTCAAATTTCCGCTTGGCCATCTCCACTATAGTTTGCACTCACTAAACGACGAAAATCACCACAAACACAAAAACACACTTTATCCAGTGAAACTAGCACACAATTTATCTTCACTATACTTCTAACGTAGTTGAAGAAACTAAAATGTAGCAATGACTTTCAATAGATAATTCCATTCCCTCGATAGCTTCTCAACCAATCACGGTCATCCGATCGTCATCCAATGAGACCGCACAACGGGTGTTGCCATGTAGAGGGGTCGAACCTTTCTCCACATAGCATTGCCAGACCCCTAGATCTTGTTTTCGACTTTCATGACGTATTTCAGAACAAGTCTATACGTTTGGAGTTTTTGAATATGTTTTGTTTTTTAAATGAGTTACAACAGTTATTTTTCGAAAATTTATTTTATTAATATTATTTAAATCTGATTGAGAATAGTTGGTTACTATGATGCCATCTTCCTCATGAAAGCTTCTATCTTCAGAACTAATAAATGCTAAAATTACAATTAAAATAATTACGGTAATGACACCTAAGCAAAATATTTCCTTACAATACATCCTCGATTGATTTTAACATATCCCGAACAACTAATTACGAGTTCCAACAAGTATACATGACGTCACAACTAGTAACAAACAGCTCAAGTATGACGTCACATAAAATAACCCATTCCGAAACCAGTCTGCAAGCAGGAAACTCAACAGCCATGTATGACGTCACATAAAACAAAACCCATACCAAAACTAAAACAACTCAACTCCACTCCTACCATCAGTAAGTACAATATGACGTCACAAAACAATAACCCATACCGAAACTAAAACATTAGCTCATTCCGAAACCCCGTCTGCAAGCAGGAACCATACAACTCAACCCTCTCCTGTAACAACACGAGGTCCGGGTGACGTCACACGAATATACTCTATTACAATACCGAAACTACAACATCTCAACTCCTACCATCACCTATGACGTCACAATAACACAGCCTATTTCAATACCGAAACTAAAGAAGCAGGAACCATACAACTCAACTTCCAAAACCACCTGTATCAGTTCAAGTAGGGGGAAGATCAAAGGAAGCCGCCCTTGGGGGAAAGATCAAAGGAAGCCGCCACCCCTCCTGTTACAGTCCAAGATGATTGACAGGTGACACGCCCCCTCCATTGTATTCCCCAGGTACCCCCCATTACTACTCTCGCCCTTCATACTTTTTGTCCGTCTGTCTGTACGTTTAGACGGACATCTGCTTACTGTTTGTCGCCAAATTATCCATTGAATTTAATTTCAAGTCATTTAAATTGCTGTTGCCAAAACAAAAATGGTACGAGAAACTTTATTTAGTGAAAAATAAGATTATTTTTAAAGATAAATTTATTATGGTCATATATCAGTTTGGAATAGCGTCTCAAATGTGATAATTTTATTATTCATTATTTGTTTTCTAAGAAAGCGTTATTATATTCACGTTATATTTTAGTTCTTTTAAAGTTTCTTGTTTAAGGTGGCCGATCACCTTTGACAGTAATTTTATGACAAATCTATTCCAACCATGAAATTGAGGGATTTTATTATTAGTTATGAATATAAAAAAAGTTAAGAAAAAATCTTAATTTTTTTTCAGTATTTGTGGAAATTTATAGTAAAATATGCTTCAAAATCATGCTTACGCAAAACATGATATCTTTACAAATTCTTTGTTTTTTTTCCATCGTTTAAATTAAAATATGCTTAACCAACATTAATATAGGTCATGAACTAAAATCATTAAGATATCAGTTCCCAATTTTTTTTATAGGCAAAAGTTTGTAGCATTACATCAAAGACACATAGAAACAAGAGAGTAAAAATCATATAATAGTTTTTAAATATCCCATTCTTAATAGTTTTACACGATTCTAGTTCAAAACCTCCTTCATACTGTTACAAAACTACTGTAAAAATTTGGAAGCAATTGATAATAAAGAACTTCAGTTTTTATGTTTTGCGTAATGCGTTTTAAAAAAACGCAAGTGCTATAACTTTGGTTTTATTAAAAACTAGATATTAAAATGAAATAGATTTAGAAAGCTGAACGTTTATTTTATATTAAAACGCAAAAAACAAATGTTTTATCTATAGTCGATTTTTGCTGAAAAAAGGTGATTGGATACCTTAATTTTAATTATATTTTTTAAATTAAATCTGAACGGAGTTCTGGAGAAAATGCTTATTTTTTTATAGTAGATATCATCTATAGAGTCTCACGATTTTAGAAGATTTCAGGACTTTTCCGAAAATTTGGGATGGGCAGAAGCTCGCTTTTACTTTTTTGAGTAGCCCAAGTTTTCTATTTTAAAATTCCAGCAGTATCCAAATTTCATAAAACGCCTTGATTATACTATTTCAGAATTTCTGGAGATTGATGATTATTTAATAACGGTGGTTTGCTAATTTCAATCTGGACTGAGATTATTCTCTTTAGAATTGCCGTATATTTCTGAGACTGGTGAAAATTACCTTGTTGGAGAAATAGAAATGTATTGATATTGACTCAGATACGTTCGGATTAGGGAGAGTTTGAATAAAATAGAGACGGATAATCGATGTTCTACTGTATTAAGTACTACCAGTAAGTAATAACATACAGTAAAGAGGTATTAAATATGCTTTAGGTATCAATCTACTATTTTTTTTTTTACTAAATTAGTTGGTCTGAAGAGAATTATATCAATAGAAAAATTATACTTTATACAATATATGTACTTTACTAAAATTTAGTGTATCCTATTGCTCTTAAATTCATAACCATTACTGACCCATTGATTGTACATTTTTTAAATTTTCATTTATTAAAGCATTGCATGTCTTAAGAAATGTATTGAAAGGTTGAAAAAAAACCCACAGTAGTACACAATTTAAATTTATCTAGTTTTATTAGAAGATGCAAAAAAAAGAACACTATATCTTGTAAAATAATACTGTAAATAGTACTTTGTTTTATTTTTATCTGTTACTTCCTAATTTAAAAAACTTATGCAGGATACAGTTAAGAGAAATTAGTGTGCAAAAAAACACAATAAAAAAACATTTACATCTTTCTCACGTTCCTTCCTCACCCCTGACCCTCCCTTCGATTTTCCTGTTCAAACTTCGCACTGGTAAAAGGGGGAAAGTTTCGACCCTTCCTCCCCCGATGCCTGCGTCAGCACACAGACAACAACCTTATCTTTATCAGTCAGCCATTGTGCATCAGTACAGGGTTGCCAAAACAGCTGGTTTCTTTTTTTCAGGTATTGGCGCGATTGAGAAATGCAATAGTTTTTATATTATAAGGAGCTTTAGTGCTGCCATCTATATGAAAAACAGTAAAGTATTTTTCAACTATTAGTAATTAATATATTTATATTTATTGGTTCTCGTATAAAATACGTTTTTAAGCGTAAAATTGAAAATACAGATACTTGGCAGATGTAGATTTTTTAAAAATCAATTTTACTTCTTTTAAAGATCATTACTCAATTTTACACAGTTATTTTAATTATTTTTTTATTGCGGATATCAAAAATAGAATTTATAATCTTTAAAAATTGGTTGTAGTAGACGTCTAATAGATATGCATACGTAATTATAGTATGGCGTCTATTACTAATTAATGTCTAAAATTTCGATGTCAAATGGACTTTCATTAGATGTTTCTCGGACTACTCATGGAGTTTGTGGACCTCTAATGGACGTTCACCATATCACGAATTCATCCAGAAATTCTAAAACACGTCCGTGATGTCTAGAATATCGCTGTCAAATAGATTCCTAATGGATATCACTCGGCGGAAACTACGGATATCTATAAGACGTCTATGGATGGTAAACTCAAATTCTAATGGATATCGTGGATTTTCCGAATAACGTCTTATAGATGTCTACTGGATAATGAATGGCTATGTGGGATATGAAAAATCTAACACAACGACTGAATATCTCCCCACATAGCCATTCATTATCCAGTAGACATCTATAAGACGTTATTCGGAAAATCCATGATATCCATTAGAATTTGAGTTTACCATCCATAGACGTCTTATAGATATCCGTAGTTTCCGCCGAGTGATATCCTTTAGGAATCTATTTGACAGCGATATTCTAGACATTACGGACGTGTTTTAGACTTTCTGGATAAATTCGTGCTATGGTGAACGTCCATTAGAGGTCAACAAACTCCATGAGTAGTCTTATGTACTTTGTGGATATCTATTAGACCAACCCTAACAACAAAACATTTCTCGACGAGGTCTACAATATCTAAAAAATATACCAATTCTAGACATGTTGGATACATTTTGAATTTATGGATGTGATAGAATGCACCTAGAACAAATAGTTAAAAAATGCAAAGATAGGTGGCGCCACTAATGAATTTTTAAAATGGGTTTAAAAATTATTTTATTGTTTAAAAATTATTTCTGAACTAGGTTTATGTGTCACATTCTCCTACTGAGCGGTTGACTTATTTTACGAATTTTTTTTCACTTTCAATGCCGGGAGTCGCTTCAATCGGGATTCGAACCGCGGACCTTCATGTCTGTAGATTAGTGCGCTATCCGTTAAGCTACAGGGACTTGTTTGATAAGCGCACATTTAGGTTCTTAAGGAGAAGTCAAATACTTAGCAACTAGGGAGGATTTTTTTAAATACTATAAAGTCCCATAAAATACTTAGAGATTTCTTTGAACCAATTTATTTTAAATTGCTAGATTTTTTTTTTAAGACTTGAAACTCATGCTTATAATTTTTCAAAAAATAAAAGTTTCATTTAAAGGAACCACATATTGACATTTGTTATAAGTTCAAGTGTGTTTCTTTGCATTTTCATTATTTTATCGTATTGTTTTTTTTAATTAAATTTTTCACATATTTCATTATTTAAACTCATTATTCGTATTTAAAAATTATATATTCTTCCATATAAAATTCAAAGATTCCTAAAATCGCAAATAGCGATGAAGAGTTATTTTAAAATTTACTTTTTTACGTAGTTGGTTCCTCTTATATTGCTTTTTTTTTCTTGAATTTTCTAATTTGTTTTTGGATTATTTAATATACATACTTTTAGAATCTCCCTTTTTATAAAAATTAGATACCTAAGAAAAAATTTTAATGAAAATGTAAAAAGCACTATTGATTTGTCCTTTTTTTTTCATAAAAGATAATCGTTTGTTTTCCTTTTGCCCTTTTGATTTTAGTATTTTTAGAATTTTTCAGTTTATAAAATTCAATTACCAAAGAAAAATTAAAGTTTAAAATGTAAAAAACAACAACATTAATGTATTCATATTTCTTTTCATTAAAAGATTACCGGTTTATATATTTTCCTTTTACCCATGAGAGCCTTTTACCCAAATGAGATTTAAAGTTATATAATTTTTTTAGCCGGGATATTTAAAATCCCTCATTTCAAATCAAAGAGCTTTTAATGGGGAATAAATGACAAAAAAAAACCATGTTGATATATTTTATAGTTAGTGAGAAAAGTGTTCCTAAATGCTTGAAAACCAATTATATTTCAGGGAAACGCAAAAGAAATGTAATGTTTAGGTAAAATCTGATGCTCAGAGTTTCCCTAAAATGCTTATAAAAAGAAAACCTCTCAACAGAAATCAATAATCTTTATCTTAAATTAAAGCCAACGACATGTAGATTTTTTTTTTAATTAACAAGGGATCGACATTTTTTTCTCAAACAGCCATCCGACTCCCCTAAAGAAAAGTCAAATATTACAAGAGGAGTTTATTTTTTTTAACACAATGTCCCATGAAATTTCCAAGAGATATTACAAAAAAAAAAAAAACCCAATTTATTTTTAATTGCTACATTTAAAAAAATAATTAAAAATTTAAATCTAATTTCTAAAAATATTGACAAAATGTAACCAATGCTTGACAAAATGTAACTATGTGTAGTTCAAACCACTCGGAGTTATCATTTTTCAATAAATAAAAGTTTCATTAAAAAGAGCCATATTGACATTCGTTATAACTTTAAATATATAGGCTTTTATATATATTTTTGGAATTTTCTAGTTTGTTTTCTTTTTATTATTTATTTAATATAATTTTAAAATTTTCCAGATTATAAAAAAATAGTTACCTAAAAGATCATTTAATTGAAAAACCTTGGAACTACTAACATAAAAAATATTTACATATTCAAACTTTTTATTAACTTCTTATCGATTTTAACTTTATTTATTGGTTACTTTTTATCTGTTTAATTTCACAAAGTTTTAAGCTCAAAAATTTGAATGTTTATATACTAAACATATAAACATTCAAAAATTTCGAATGTTTATATATGTAGTGTATAAATATTCGAAAGTTTATATGTAAATGTAGCATTAAGTTTATTATTTACATAACAAACTTAATGCTACATTTCACACAAAAAAGTTTTTCCTGAAAATATTTAGACGATTAAGCATTAAATATTATAATCAATTGAAAACTATTTTCATATATTTTTTTTTATTTCGTTTACATAATACAAGGTGGCGCTACGCAATATTGATAGTTTGGCGACTGCTAAAAAGCGATGTACGTCAAAAAATGGTATTCTCGTTCTTACCCCCCCCCCCACCCCTCCTTAATTGCCCGAGCTGTCTGGAGTTGTTTCTGGAGTGCGGGCCGCCGCTTAAGTCTTTCCCCCCTTACCTCGAAGCGAGGGGCAGACATATGACTCGTCAGTTCTTATCATCGCCCTGTGTTTCCGCTCCTAAACCATGGAGGAATGTCCAAAGCTAACAATTTTCAGTAGCACATTACAACCCATAGGATGATATATGTATCTAAGGGGTAAAAAAGTATTTAGGAACACAGCTCATGTTTAATTATTTGCTTTTTCTCGTTTTATAAACTCACAAAAAGACAAATACATATGAATTGTTGATTTAGCGAAAAAAAAGTAATTGTTCTACAAAAATTATACTTTGTTTAGATTTTTAGATTAAAAAAATAACATTAATATAAAATCTTTATTTTTTTTATTTCTTCCTTTTGGTTATATGTTTGGCTTTAGTTAGATGTTAATAAACCTGCCGAATTCATTGTGATTTGAATCAACGGACTAAAAAATGAGTGGGCGGTTCTAAAAAACGAATTTTCAATTTCAGAAAGGCCCTCAATTTGTTCGTTCATATGAACACATTATTCTTGCAAATTTCAGCCAATTTAATTAATAATAACGTGTGACGCACGTGGTTTAAAGTAAGCGTAAAAATAATGTTTTTTTTTTTTTTTTAAATTCCATTATAAATCAATGTCTACGCCAAATACGGAAAATAGTCAATACAAATATTATAGACACTTTCGCATACGATATAAAGATTATTCACAAAGCCATTTGGGTAGCAAAATAACATTTTCAGAAATTAAATGATATCCGTAAAATCAGGGTCGTGTTGCAGGCATACAATGTGGTAGGAAGCGACGAAGAGTGAGGTAAAAATGTTTTTCTTTATATGATATCCTCCAAATTCCAATATTATCCGAAGCACTATTTAATTTTTAGGGTCTTTTTCAGACACTTATGTATAGTAAATTTATAGAAAATAAGTCATTCAAATTCTTTTTTTAATTTATCATCAAAAACTCAAAAATTTAAGTTAGTGCGTTTTTAATATAAATATGAGTGATTTTCCTCAAATTTATTACAGTCACTTATTATTTTATGGGTTACGTTTCAGACTTCATGTAAAATAAACTAGGTCAAAATAAATGCCTTATATACAAATTATATATTTTTGAATTTATGAAAAAAAGCTCAACAAATAGTTAGCTCATTGCTAATAGTTTGCAATAGCAGTCGAGTAAAGAGTGATGAGAATTTCCAAACATAAACCACATGCGAGCGCTTACTTTCTTATGCTTAACTTCATATAAATTTAATTCAACTCGTTTTTTAGGTGGTGCCCCCTCCCTCCCATCTGAAAAAAAACCCCTATTTTTTCGGGTTTGGTTCAAAACTGTTTGTTAATAGTGATTGGTTTAATTAAAATTTCATGAATCGGATCAGTGTTGTACTCACTAAATTATTTGCTTTGATACTTTTTTTTGCCAAAAATTATGAGAACTTGTCATATCTATTTATATTTAACTCTGGACAACAAAATTTCTAAAACTTCCTGCGACTGAGATGAAAGTACCCAATTCGGAATGATTTCGACGTGCTAAACACGAATATCACCGATGTAATTTAGCTCTTGTTTTTCAGTTACAGTCGGGGTTTTTTTTTTTTTTCATTGTCATGGAATACGGTGAAATGCATGGGCGCATCAAACGAGAAATTAACTAAAGTCAATTTTGTTTTCAGAGAAACTCTACGAATATTCGCTAACACAGATTTTATTTTCTATTATCAACATAGGGGTGAGAAGAGATGATAACTTTAATGACTTTTACACCCACATTCGCAGTGTAATACCCCATTACGCAACAAAATTGTTCTAGCTTCAAGAGGTGCAGGAAAAAGAGCAACGAATTCGTCGCATTCCGTTTATGGTTGGTTTTTTGAAGCTGTAAGCATATTTAGCAGACGCATGGCTATTATCTTCGTTAAAACTATATAAAAAAATGAATATATTAGATATTTTTTAGCAAATAATCTTTTATCATGTTGGACTGGACGCAGAAAATAGAAGGAATGTCAGGCTATTTAACTTTTATCTTTTTCCAAAAAGCGCCTCATTTAATTGATGAGATGATGCAGAAATAAGTCATTAATCTGATTTGTTGGTTCCCTCCTAATCATAAAATGATATTCCCCTTAGTTACATAAAAGGGCATTAGTTTTTCTTCCCAGCATACGGCATTATATTTTTTTCCCAGATGAAGTCAAAAAAGTGAACAATTTGCTACACAAGACTAACTACATACACTCTTAAAAATAACACTTTCATTTTTGACGATTCATGAATCCTCAAGCCTCATTTCGTTAATTTTGAGGATTGTTTCGTCAAACTATCACGTGACTTTTGAGTAAACGCGAATCCTCAGTTTTACGATCGTGATTTGACGATTCTGTATCTTGATTTTGAGGAAACTGAATCTCGTTGTACTCGCACCGTTGCATTCTGGGATTGGAACTTAGCGGTTCAAACAATGGCGGCTTCTTGAAGTTTGGTTAGGCCTAACATAATAATTCGTAATATATACAAGCAGCTTGAACATTAAATTTTACAGTAAAGAGCAAGAAGTTGCATGTTTCTAAACATAAAACTATTTGCCTTCATTAGAATATGTAAGTATTATAAAAATAGAACGGAATTATAGCTTTTGTTTACTATTGATGCTGATTTTCAACTGTTAATTTACACTGCACTCTTGAATCAAGTTTAACGCAGCTAAAGAACGCTTTGCAAATAAGAGGTTTCATCAAACGACTTAATAAAACTTGCATAGTAAAATTAAGAACAGTATTTTAAAAACATAATTAGATAATGAGTGCATAAACGGAACACATTAAATAATAAAACATAATATTTTAAAGCAACTTTAAATATTCGTAAATCGTTTGAAAAACTTTTGAAAATTACATGGTACTGCTCAACTCTTCTTTTTTGAAAAAGAATAATTCTTTTTTTTTTTCGTTTTCTTCCGGTGAAATTAAAAGCTCGATAGAATATACGAATTAGTAAAAAGTAGTCACATAAAGTTTTGAGCCAACTGAAAAAAGGAAGACGACATTACACTTTGTTATGTGTTAAAAAACGACAGGTGTCGAATTCTAAACATGAAATTCGAAGTTCGCCTTTCTATGATAATAAACTGCTTTTTATTCGGACAGCAGATGTGATCATCGCCAGGTGCCATTGCTAAATTCGAACTTCGATACTCTAGGATTTTTTTTTAAATATGTGAAGTAGAAACGGAAAAAAAGTTAAAATATATAGAAACGGGGTTATGTTGTTGGAAAGTATTTGGATTATTATCAATATTTATTAAGGTAAGTTTAAGTCATTTCATTTTGTGTCAAAATAAAAATGGTTTATTTTCTTCATTCAACTAATATGGTATAAAATAATTATTAGTTAACTTTAATAAAAAAAAATTATTTATATTCTGCATATTTATTAAGAGTGAAAAGTATTATTTTGACGATGCATAATTTGTGTCTTTAAATTATGGTTTTATAATTAAAAAATATTTCACACTGAAAGATAAAATTTTATGTGCACTGAATGCATTATACTTCCATTTTTTTTCTTTAAAGGTAGGGGAAGGTGGGTTACCTTGGACCAATTTTGACTTTTCAATTTTTATTTTCTTAATTACTTGCAAAAAGTGAATAAAAATATTTTTACTAAATACTTTATGTTGTTATATACAACATATATTTATTTTAACACGTTATTTAAATGATTTCAACTATTAAAAAAATAAATACAGAAAATTGTAATTAGGACCAAGGTACACCGCCGGTGGTGTACCTTGGTCCAACCGGTAGTGTACCTTGGACCAATTATTAACAGGTAGAGAGACTCGATTTACAGTCCGAAAACCAATATTTATTAGCCACATAAAATTCAAAAATACATTTTACAACCTACTCTTATCTCTAGCCAAGATTGTAGTAATTGGTTATGTTAGGTCAATTGGCTCAGTAAGGGGTTTAATTGAAATAGTTTTTGTTAGTGCCCTTTTGGCTTTTTCAGCTGCAATGCAATCTTTCTCGGGTGTATCCGTTAAAATGCAGCATAAAATTAAACTGTTATTTCATGCCATAGAAAAACATTTGGCTATCTTTCTGTCTTAAATTTGAAAAAAAAAACCCTCAAATATTTCCCCCTATGTTTATTCAACTAGGCCTAAATGTAAAAAGGATGTTCTGCTTAGATATTTATTATAAAAAATATATTTTTAGATGAGCATGCAATAATTATTTTCTATGTTATATCAATATGGTTAAAATTTTATAGGCTTCCATAAATCTAAATAATTAACTACAAAAAAACTTCTTTATCACATCATATAAAAATTTCTTACAAATTTCTATTTTTCTAGATTTTACAAATCAGGGTTGCATATTAATAGCTTAAAATACTTAATTTTTCAAAGGAAAGAATTTACTTGAATTTTAAAAATTGTTTTCAACAATCTGAAGCACATAAGACCTATAGTAGTGTACCTTGGACCAGTCCAAGGTACACCACTTGTATTAGGTTCGAGGTACACCATAAGCAGGAATCGAGGCCTTACTATAAGCAGGAATCTTTTTTTGTCGACAACCGACAACGCAACCAGAATAAAGCGAGATAACTGTGATGTTATATACTTTTAATTCTTTCAAATCGCTCTCAATCAGTAGTCTTTTATTTGTTCTAAGGTATCAACATCCTTTTATGAAAGCAGACTACTGAATAAATTGTGATCACTATATTTTTAAGGACAATGAAAAACATTTCTTTTACGAAAACGTCCCTCGCCTAATTTTCGCGAACCCAAGAACAAGCAAGTTTGATTATCTTATTCAGTTGTTTTGGGGGTTTGGGGAGGGGATACCCATCATTCTTCGAGTCTTGAAGGTAAATAGGAAGACGGGGGATTCTAGAGAGGTGGGGAGGGTACTTGCGAACATTTGTATTTTTAAAAAAATTTAGAAAAATAGTTACAAATTCGTGAAAGCAAGTAATGGCAACCCCACATTTGGCGATAAACGGCCAATGTGCTTGCCACGTCAATTAGTGTCAGATGTCAGATCTGCTAACATCTGAAAGGAGTTAGGATTTGGAAAGGGGATCTGTGAAAGGGGAAGAAAGAACCTGTGGGCATTTCGAAGAAGTGTCTTTGTTGCTCTCTGCCTCTCCCCGATTGACCAGTGACACGCTTTAGCCCCTGTTACACGTGATGTAGAACTGACGGGTTTTTTTAAGCCTTTTTGTAGGGTTTTTTGGAGTAGATGAGCAGAGTATTTCCCTGCATTCTATTTGTTATTTACATCAAAATTTGCCGTTTATAATACATTTTCAAAATTTCATTGTATATGTCAAAGTGTTTTTTAGTATTTTTCCCGGAACGGTCAATAAAAATCTGTTATGAATTCAATTTTTTTTTCAGAAATTGAAGAAATTATATTCAATAATTTTAATATTTCTTCAATAACAATTAGTTCTAAATATTATGTAAAATGGTTAATTTTCAAAAATTGACTAATAATTTTAAAGCTATCCATAAAAAATTCAAACTCAAAATTGCCAATAATATTTTTAAAAAAATATTTTCATTAACAGAGTGGACATTGCATAACTTTGGACTTTTTTTCAATTAAAATGACCCATTAACTGAAACTTTTTTGGGAGTCGAAAAGTTGAAATTAACCCCACTAGGAATACGATACTTTCAGGCTTGAGTGGCGATTCTCAGAAAAACAACAACAAAAAACAGTGTCAATAGGGGGTCAGACTGGGTGGTAGTTTCTCCCAATCCCGGAAAAAAAAGCACAGGAAAAAAAAGCATAGGAAAAAAAAGCACGGAAAAAAAAGCACAGGAAAAAAAAGCACACGGAAAAAAAAGCACAGGAAAAAAAAGCACACGGAAAAAAAAGCATAGGAAAAAAATGCACGCGGTCAAAAAAGCATAGAAAAAAAAGCATAATAAGAATGAACTCATAATTATCGAGATGCATTGTTTATTAACGTCGTTAATGACGGCTTAGAAGGGTTGCGAATACAAATTAGGATTGTGGTATGGGTGTACACGAGGGGGTGAAGTTATAATCGAGATGAATAATGTATTTTTTTTTTTCTGTTAGAAAGTTATGACATCTGCGACCCAACTTCCGTACTTTTTTCCGTCTGTCTAATTGAAATTTAATTTCAAGTCATTTAAATCGTTGTTTGAAAATATTTCATTTTGACGTTTAAAAGTTTAAATTATATCTGGATAGCTGTGTGCGACTTTATTTTTTTTTTAATGTGTGATAATCTTGTATAGAAACATTTGTTGATGGCACTTACTATTACAAACCCACTTGTTTCGGAATGCGGAGGGGAAGAGGGGGAGGGGTACATGACACTTATTGATTGATCGCTGAGACCAACTGGGGTCACCTCGCCCCTTTA
Source organism: Hylyphantes graminicola (assembly GCA_023701765.1). Classification (NCBI taxonomy): domain Eukaryota; kingdom Metazoa; phylum Arthropoda; class Arachnida; order Araneae; family Linyphiidae; genus Hylyphantes; species Hylyphantes graminicola. Next base: position 62,707,208 of record CM043116.1, on the reverse strand, counting down.
CGGTAACACTGTCGCGTCGGTGCTAGACCGACTTCTATTTCTCCCTAGGTGGTAAAAGGGTCATTCTTGAGAAAACGCACAAAAACATGTCCCCGCAAGATATCTTTCATATGAAGAAAAGTTATGCTTCCACTTGAATAAATTAAAATAAGGAATATTTTATCTACTTACTAGCGTTGAAACAATTCAAAAAATTATTTATCCTGTGTACAAATTTGAAATTTGTGTCCACAGACTATGACAAGTCATGTCCGTGAGCAGTCTCACCGTCATGTCCGGGAACTGTTTTTGTTAGTTTATACTAATTAAATACCAATTTTTCATAACTAAAGTTGATTTTTAGTTCAAATGACACTACTAGAACGTACAAAACATAAAATCTAATCATTAAAATAAATATAAACATATATATATATATATATTTCCGTGAAAATTAAATGTCCCACAGATTTTCGTCATGTCCGTGTGCAACTTATTCCTTAGCTTGCATAACTATCTAGAAATGATAATAGTACTCTGATTCAATCTTATTAGCATTCAATAATACATTTTTAACGTTGCATCACGTCAATAGTTTGAATACAACAATAGCTAAAAAGTAATTCGAACTTAAAAGTTAAAAATAGGCCATTGACAAGATCATAGCGTCATTTCTGTGGTCAAGATATGAGGAGGTTGGCTAATGATTTTCACCTATAATTTTGTATTTATAGAAAGAAATAAGGTATATATTGCAAGTTTCGTTCTCTAAAGCCTAACCTCTTGCGCCTGGAAGCTCTTATTTACGATTTTGTCATGTCCGTGGGGACCATCATGTCCGTGTATTCGGTCCATGTATTCCTATATGAATAATAAATATTAATTGTATGATGTGGACTGATATTATTTTCCCAATGCAGTACGTAATTGTAACTCAAATTCAAAGTTTCAAAAACTTTCATAAATATTTTTTTTTCGAGATTTTTTTTCTCAAATTGCACGTTTTCTCAGGAGTGACCCAAAAACCAGATAAGCTGCTGTCCCTCGCAATATAAAGGGGAATTATAGAGGAAAACTGTACGTAAATTAGTGCTTTTTTTAAAAAAAATAAAACACGCTTATTAACAACTTTCAATCGCCAAATAAAACATTTACATTAACTTTATTTCCCAAAGTTGATCAATGTTATTTATCGTTTGTTAAACTAATTTGGAGTTCGGAGATAAAATATTTAGTAAAAATGTTTTAAACATCGAAGCAAAACTTTGCATTTTTTTTTTTTTTTGAAGAATAATTGTACTCTTTTTTGCATCTTTATTATTACATACATAAAAAAAATAATTAACCATCCAAAGAACATACTAAAATGTCACAAAAACTGATTTATATCACATAAATTAATTTTTTTATTCCTTTCTATTTAATATAAAAAAAGTTTCTTGTACATTTGTTACATTAGAAGTGGCAATGTTGATTTAATTACAATAAAATTGACTTCTTTTGCGCCTTAAATAAGCATTAAGGTTTTTTTTTAAATGATAAAATGCTTGTCCAAAACTACTTAGCACTTCTAATATTTTTTTATAATTAATTAAAATAATTTGATCAAATATTGAAATTATTGACCAAATTATTGACATTCACCCAACCAAATGTAATTCCAGACGAACCAAAATTGAAAAACATAACGCTGTAATTATTGCCATACATATGGCGTCAAGCATGCTTACTGAAATACCTCGAAATTGATTTTTTTTCTGAGATTTTAATTTGTTTTTTCAATGCGCAGATTTTTTTTTTTGATATGCCAAACTTGTCTGCAGCAAAGTTCGCTCTATGAAAGTGGGTGACGTACAGACAGACGGATTGACATTGACTTTTGCTTTATAAACTTAGTATGGAAGCTATATTGATTTTAAAATTTACGGAAAAGTCAACGTTTTGTTTACATATTAAAGACTCTGAATGACATCATAGCTAACATCAAGTCGGATTTTTTTTTCATTTTTACACTTAGCTTATTTTGAGATGAATCGTTGTATGACAAAAAAAAGGAAGAAACATAACATAATGCATGCAAAATTAAAAAGTACAAACAGAAAAGTTACCGATTTTTTAGCTTATGTTTATTGATGACTTTTGTCCACATATTTGGAAAGGATTATTCAGATCGAATGATGAATAATCCTATTTTGTAGCTCTTTTATATATAACGGTAATTAATACCATTATGAGTACTATATACTATAAACTTTGTCATACGGAATTTCTAGCAAAGGTGGTACCGGTAAAGTTTTAAACTTGAAAATAGTAGAATATGATAAATTTTTAATGCCAAATAAAACGATATGCCGAAAAACTTTTAATTGTTAAAAAAAAAACTTAATCCATTTCCGAGAAATATACTTTATTTTACATATTAAAGGTCAATGCAAACTATTTTTTAAAAAATAGAGAAAGAGAGGCTGGTTGGCCAAGTCGGTCAAGGTGTTCGCCTCGCATGAGGAAGATCCCGGGTTCGGTCCGGGAAAATATAAACGGCCCTTACAACTAAAAATGTTCGTCGAAATATACCCGGCTAGAGGTAGTGCACGTTAAATATGATTCAAAGTTCATACGCTGCCTACAGGCTCGTCACTTGACCGTGGTTTTAATTTGCAACGCCCGTCACCAATAACCCTCGTGTTGCTCTAGTACGACGTTAATTCAAACTAACCTAACTTTAAAAAAAAATACTGTATAATGAAATATTAGGAGCTCCAGAAAAAAAAAGTTTAATACAAATTCTTTCAGATAATAAAAAAGGTGAAGTCATAATAGAGAGTAGTTCGAAGCAGAAACCAAATTCGATATCAGCATTAAAAAATATTGTAGCAATATTTTGTTAGCTTCAAAAAAAAATTATCTTAATTATATTAAAACTTCAGTTTTGGTCATTTGCAGAGGATTGTTTTCGATTATCTTTTGAGCACGAAAACTCTTGACTAACGCTGTGTATATTAAACTGGTGCACGTTAAATCGGCAGTGGTTCAAAGTCATAATGGCACGATGTATATTCCAATAATACAAATATAGATTTCAATCCAGATTTTTAAAAATTGTTGACTTCAAACAATGTGCTCTTGTGGAAGCAAATGCATTAGTTTTTAAATAAAATATCATCACCTGCACTAGTTATTTGGTCAAAGTACACGTCTCACAAGTGATGCAATCCTATCACGACCAGAACTCTCACTTCTCTACGACTGTCACCAAACGAAACACAATACTACCCATCCCCCTTAGATAAGTAGGATGCTACCCCCTCCCCCTTTACCAGCAATCCACTGCCGCAAGGAGGGTATATGCACTTTCTCCAGGGCAGTCTTTTCTAAGAAGTGACCACGGCAGGGGTTCTATTCAAAAAACAGGGGAGAAGGTGGTTCCAGATGTTGGCAGATCGACACGCGCTAATTAACTAGGCGACACATTGGCAGGTGATAGCCAAATGTGGGGTGGCAATAATTTGCTTTCATAAAGCGGCAACTACTTTTTTTCAATCTTTTTAAAAAATACAAATATTTAAATTATAAATTTAATTTCGTAATTAATTGGAAAATGAAAATTTCTTTTGTGTCCAAAATACTAATTATTTTCATAATTATTGCAGTACCTATATTTTTTACTGAGATTACTTCAAATTAAATTTCAATGCTAATTTGATAGCAGATGGACAAAAAGTATGAAAATTGAGTATCTAATGGGAAATTCGCTGACAGATACTAGGTGAATAGACAAACGGACAAAAGTATGAAAGTTGGGTCGCATATCGCAGATGTCATAATTTCTAACATAAAAAAATTATATGTTATAAAACCTCGATTATTACTTCAGAATGATTCATTACTTCACCTCACCCCTTGTGTACGGCCTGCCACAATCCAAATTTCTATTCGCAACTCTTCTAAACCGTCATTGACGACAATGCATCTCGATAATTATGAGTTTATTCTAATTATGCTTTTTCTTCCTATGCTTTTTTTTCCGTGTGCTTTTTCTTCCTATGCTTTTTTTTCCGTGTGCTTTTTTTTCCTGTGCTTTTTTTTCCGTGCTTTTTTTTCCTATGCTTTTTTTTCCTGTGCTTTTTTTTCCGGTTACCAGTTTCTCCGGAAGTGGTTTTGCGTTTGGACATTTGGAAATCGGCACAACCGTTTGGAATTTGTATATGTCCAGTCGCTTGCGGATAAGTTTGCTTCTGTATTTTTTTTAACCTGATTGCACGCTCATTGAAATTATCTTTTAATGTCCATATATTTGGAACTATATGAGGGTCCTTTGAGGGTTTTTTTTATGGAGGGGGAAGTATCTATAAAATATATTAATTTTCTATGCTAGTATTTACCAAAGCATCTATCGTTAATATCTGAGATTATTTAAACTTTTTTTAATACAATTTACACCGAAAAAAGCCGTCTATTAACTTACAAAAGTTTCACTGTCTTGAAATTACCCCAACCAACAACCCTTAACTGTTTCTGAAACCGAAAAAAAAAATGCGTTTCTGCCACGAAAAGACCGCGTAGTGTAGGTTTCCTTTGAAGTTTACCGACTCCGAATGGATACGACGGTCCAGGACCGTCATATCCACCAAAAAGACCTCCATTCCACGGTCTTCACAGGTTCTGGGGTGTTTATTTTGAAAGTTTTATATGTGTTCGGTCCTCTCTTCCCTCCCAAGTGAGGGGATTCGAGAGGGGGGGAGAGGATACTATCTTATGAATTGTAATCAATATAGTTCGTGTAAAGCCATTTTCGAACAGTAAAGTCATAAATGGATACATGAACAAGGTACATTATAAAAGTGCCCCTGTTTTTACTTTTTTTTTTGTGAAAATACGGTGCATTACTATTTTCTCCATGATGAGCAATAGGGCAAAAGTCGCTTAAAATGGCCAAAAGTAAATATTGGATCTTAAGCAAGTCTTAAACAATTTCATTGTACTTTATGATGATAAATGAAGTTTTGTCAAGAAATACATTATGTCGCCGTCGTATCACGCCTCGATGAATATTACATGCTTGATGCTTGCCAACGGTTTACGGCAATACGGTTTGGCCGTACAATGCACGGATTTTCAGTTGTAAGATTGTACGAACAAGTGAAAATTTTGACCAATTTTTTAAAGAAACATCTATATATAGATTTTTTATTTTTTTTCTCATACTAATACAATCAAAAACATACGATTTAGCCTGGCCGACCTTCACTTTTCAAACTTTAAAGTAACAAAATATTGTAAGATTTGATTGACCGAAAATTGTCCGGAACTAGATTTGAGTTTTATATGTAAAAAATAGTCATTACTAAATGCCGCATGTACTCCTGTAGTATGGTCAAGTAATTTCAGAAAATATAGTTAATTAAAGAGTTTGGAATTTTTCACAACACACAAATTTGTCACCAACCTCGGTCTATATCAATAAAAAATAAACTTAAATTTCAACAAAAAGAAACTTTCAAATTTTTAAGTTTAATAATAAATATCAAATTTTCATTACAATTTGAAGATTAATTTAAGATTCGATTACACAATTTAAGACTTCTTCAAACATCGGCCTACCCAACTGCCAGTGCAATCCAACAATAATGCCTGATTCACTTATTTTACTGCCTAGCAATTGAAAAGTATCTAAAAAATAAATTAAATTTCTCTGCTAGTATTTTCCAAAACATCTATTATTAATCTGAATGTATATTTAAACTATTTTAATATAATTTGCACATTAAAAAATGGTGCCTATTAATTGTAACTCCTGTAAATCTACTCCTGTAATTCTACAGAGTATGTACATGTAATGCTAACAAAAATATATTATGTGTTTTACAGCACTATTTTTAGTAATTATTTACTAGAAATTTTCCAGGATTTTCTACAGATTTTTTTTCACAGTGTACATTACAAAAGTGCCATTGTTTATACTTTTTTTTTTTTGAAAATACGGTGAAACCTATTTTCGCCACGGTGCACAATAGGGCAAAAGTCGCATAAGATGGCCAAAAGTAAATATCGGATTATAAGCGCATCTTAAACAATTTTATTATACTTCATGATAATAAAAAAAAATTGTCAAGAAATACTGTCGCCATCGTATCACGCCTCAATAAATATTATCTGATGCCCAAAACTCTCCGAAAGAAATCCTTTCAAGAATCATATAACTGAAATAAAATAAAATCGTCATATTTTTATTGAAAATCATAATATAAAATATTGCCTAAGGATAGTTATCTATTGTTTCTAGGTGTTATCTATTTGAAGCAAATTAAAACCGTGATACTTTTAACTATTTTACCTCGCCATATTTTTCGACGTTATATTTCTTCAACTGAAAGTTCAGATGAGTGAAAAAAAATCTTCAATTCTTTTATCTCTATATCATCTACATTGCTTGATAGCTGAAGAATTAGAAAACCAAGTTCATTATTCTTTTCGAAATGAGAAGTGAGTGTCATAACTTAATTTCCAAACTAGTACTTAGTATTAGATTTGCATGTCGAGCAATAATTAGCAAGGTTGGTCCAAAAGTATAGTAAGTGGTATAGTAAGCTTGAGTTTCAGAAGGAAACTAGCTAAAATGGCATGTAACTAAAACATCCAGAATGCGAGAAAACATTAAAAAAAAAACCTCCCGTTCAAAATTGTCCTTATCTCTAGGGGGAGGGGGGCTGTAAATCCAGCTCCTTAGTCAAAGAGTAGACGAGTAATCACTTGAAACTGCCGAAGGGAAAAGCAATTATTCGTGGAGGGGGCCTCAAATTTCATTGGCGATAAAAAAGCTCGCTGATGAATTGCAATCGTGCCTAATAGGCGATAAAAAGTTTTTTGTAGTTTAAAAACACAGCGACACCTGGTTTTGGAAAAAGTTAAAAAAAGAGTTCGTGCAAATGACTTCACGATTCTTAAAAAAGAAACACTTGAAAATAATTCTTTTAATTGTAATAATTTTTCTAACGTAGTTTCTGATAGTCCATTTTTATTCGCAGTAAATTTTCAGGCATCCACAAATATTATAAAGAATTTTTTGTAAGCAATTGTATTTTTTATTATGGAACTGCAAAATATGACTTCAAGCCAATGGAACAACAAATTATGACTTCAAACACATATAAACAAAGATTTGAAAATTTTAAACTAAGTCTTAAAATTAATAACTAACGAATAAATTTAAAAACATCATTTTTTAAAATTAATTTTAAATTTTAGTAGTTCAGCGTATTTTCCTCAAAGAAGATACAAAAATTTCTTTTATTTCTTACATTCCCACCGAATTTTCCCGAGATTTTTTCTTGATATTTTTTTATTTCAATTAAATAATGTGTCCAGATTTAAATTTTAAAAAAAAAAGCGATGAAATAAGGAAAAGTTAAAAATAACCAACTCTAAATTTAATGAAATTTTTATTTATTGAAAAATAAGAACTATAAGAAGAATATATATATTTAGTCATAAGGTCTCATTTTATTAAAGTTTTAGGTTATAAAAATTAAATATTTTTCTTCATTTTATTAAAATTTAATTTTAATAAAATGAAGAAAATAATTGAAGTTTTTTTCTTCATTTTAATAAAATTGAAGCTTTTTCTTCATTTTATTAAAATTATTATTTTTTTACATTCCTATTTCAATTTTCCAGGGATTTGTTCTTGGGATTAAATTAAAAAAAAAAGCGTAACTAAACCGTACACCCGATTTAAAAATAACTTTCACTCTTTAATTTTGAATACACTTTTCCTACTGTCATCTATGAGGGTAATTAGTAACTAAAACTTCATAATGGAATGCAATAGACAACAGTATGCATTAGAGAGTTAAACTGAAAAATTTATGAAATTAAACAGATTAAAAATTATAAAAATTAAATAATTAAAACCGATTATGGTAAATTTAAAATTAGGATTTGTAACTTCATTTTAATGTTAATAGCTCTGTGTTTTTTTCTAAAGAAGATACTGTTTTTTAAAATTATAAAATATGGGCAAAAGGAAAATAAATCTTTTAATGAAAAGAAATATGAATAAATAAATGTTTCTTTTTTCTTACATTTTAAACTTTAATTTTTCTTTGGTAATTGAATTTCATAAACCGAAAAATTCTAAAAATACTAAAATCAAAAGGGCAAAAGGAAAAAAAATCGATTATCTTTTATGAAAAAAAAAATGAACAAATCAATAGTGGTTTTTTACATTTTTAATTCAATTTTTTCTTAGGTATCTAATTTTTTATAAAAAGGGAGATTCTAAAAGTATGTATATTAAATAATCCAAAAACAAATTAGAAAATTCAAGAAAAAAAAAGCAATATAAGAGGAACCAACTTCGTAAAAAAGTAAATTTTAAAATAACTCTTTATCACTATTTGCGATTTTAAGAAGCTTTGAATTTTATAGGGAAGAATATATAATTTTTAAATACGAATTATGAGTTTAAATAATGAAATATGTGAAAAATTAAAATAAAAAAAACAATACGATAAAATAATCAAAATGCAAAGAAACACACTTGAACTTATAACACATGTCAATATGGTTCCTTTTAATGAAACTTTTATTTTTTGAAAAATTATAAGCATGAGTTTCAAGTCTTAAAAAAATCTAGCAATTTAAAATAAATTGGTTCAAAGAAATCTCTAAGTATTTCATGGGACTTCATAGTACGTATTAAAAAAACCCTCCCTAGTTGCTAAGTATTTGACTTCTCCTTAAGAACCAAAGTGTGCGATCTTCAACCAAATCCCTGTAGCTGAACGGATAGCGCACTAAACTACAGACATGAAGGTCGGTGGTTCGAATCCCGCTTGAAGCGTCTCCCAGCTTTGGAAGTGAAAAAAATTCGTAAAATAAGGCATAAGTTTGGTAGGAGAATGTAACACGAAAACTTAGATCAAAATAATTTTTAAACAATAAAATAATTTTTAAACTCATTTTGGAAATTCATTAGTGGCGCCACCTATCTTTGCATTTTTTAACTATTTGTTCTAGGTGCATTCTATCACATCCATAAATTCAAAATATATCCAACATGTCTAGAATTGGTATATTTATTAGATATTGTAGACCTCGTCGAGAAATGTTTTGTTGTTAGGGTTGGTCTAATAGATATCCACAAAGTACATAAGACTGCTCATGGAGTTTGTTGACCTATAATGGACGTTCACCATAGCACGAATTTATCCAGAAAGTCTGAAACACGTCCGTAATGTCTAGAATATCGCTGTCAAATAGATTCCTAATGGATATCACTCGGCGGAAACTACGGATGTCTATAAGACGTCTATGGATGGTAAACTCAAATTCTAATGGATATCATGGATTTTCCGAATAACGTCTTATAGATGTCTACTGGATAATGAATGGCTATGTGGGTAGTGTCACTTTTGCGAAGTGCGAATGAACTGTTAAAGTTAGGACAGATTCCTCTCAAATTTAACCAACCAGAATCTAATGATGGCAGGAGTCCAAAATTGGTTCCTCAAAAGAGAAGATTTTCGAGTACCAAGAAGGCTACTAAAAAGAAAGTTAGGGTTCAAGGTCCTCGAATCGAGGTAGCCGACATAAAAAGTCATTTGAAAGGAAAATAGTATCCTAATCTCTACCTCTTTCGATCATGTTTATTCTAATATTTCCCAAGATTAATACATAGCTCCTACAAATCCCTATTTTTACTTGATAATTTTAATTGTATCTGTACAAGCTGAAATGAAACCATTGTACACATGGGTGCCATGCTTCTGTCCGGGTGACGGAATTCCGTCTTTTTTAAAAAAACTGAAAGAAATGCAAATATATATTTTCTCAAATGCAAATATTTTTCGTTGGCGCTCTCAACAATATCACCTGTGCTGAGTTTCCAGGTCTCCTGATTTTTGTCCATCCTCCCACTTGATGCTGCATTTCTCCCGATTTTTTTTTTTTTTTGTGGGGGGGGGGGGCTATTTCATTGTATTTAATTTTTTCAATCGCACTTAACTTCTGCCATAGTTCCTACAGGGGGGTCAGGTTCGTACACTCCTTAAAACAGGGTTTGATTTAAAAAAAATTTAAAACAAACAAAAAGTTTAGAACATTTACAATTAAGACCGTTTTTTTTTTAAATATGGAAGGTCAGCTTATACACGCTTTATATAGTCAGGTTTATTTTGTTGGTAAGTTCCAGTTCACTAAAACAATAAGCTTTTTCAAAAAAAAAAAAAAAAAAGAAACATAAATTGAAAGGATTGAGAAATTTTAATTTTTTTAAATATGTTAAATACTCTTGTAAATAAGCAACTGTGTAAATATATTGCCGCTTAATCACAACCGAGAAGTTCACAATCAAGTTGCTGTATGAAAAAAAAAATTCCTACACTGCGATCCAAAAGTTTAGACAATGTCGTTTTTTAGCTGTAAAATTTAGATTTGTGATATTAGAATTTCAAAACTACCCTATATATATTAAATACGTATTTTGAAATGCTTTGCTATACCGATTTGCTATAACAATTTTTTGTTTCATAAAATAAAATTTTGTATGGTCCCAAAAGTTTAGACACAAATACGAGATTATGCTAATTTAAAGTACATAATTGCCTAATTTCGCATTTTTATTGTTAAATTATGTATTTTTTGTGTGATAAATTTAAAAAAAAAAACGATATCCGGTGAACTAAGCAGATTTTATAACGATATTGGTTCAATTTTACACCAAACAGACAATTACTTACTTACTTAGCCCTCTGTCACTCCATCACTGGAGCATAGGGCCTCCGTCAATTTCCTCCATCTCACTCTGTTGGAGGCCAGATGTTTCGCCTCCCGCAATGTTGTCCCCACGTCCTTCAGTTCTTTCTCGATCGTCCGTCTCCAAGTGTTTCTTGGTCTTCCCCTCTTTCGGTGCCCCTGGGGATTCCAGTCAAGCGCCTGTCTTATCTTGAATTTTTCATTTTTTCGCAATACGTGACCAATCCACTGCCACTTTCGTTTCTTAATTTCAAATTCAATTGGTATCTGATTTGCTCTCCTTAATAGAACTTCTTCGTTATTAATTTTATGGTACCACTTAATGCCAAGAATCCTTCTAAGGCACTTGTTAATGAAAACCTGAAGCTTTCTCACGTTAGTTTTATTGCAGAGCCATGTTTCAGATCCATAGAGAAGGACAGACTTCACATTAGTGTTAAAAACTCTGATCTTAGTTGCGATAGAGATGGCCCTGTTTTTAAAAAACTTGATTAACATTGCAAAGCTACCTCGTGCCTTATTTAGTCTGATAGTGATATCCTCGTCCGTTCCACCTTTATTGTTGATGGTGCTACCAAGATATGTGTGTAAAGCTGGTCACTTCTTCTAGTTTTTGATTCTCAAGGAGGACGTCATTTGCTTGTTTAGGGTTGATTTTTAAAATTTTTGTTTTCTTTTGATTGATACTAAGCCCTATTTTCTTTGCTTCAATATTCAGTCTATCTGTATTTTCCTGCATATCTTTAAGGGTATTAGTTAGCAGGCATAAGTCGTCAGCAAAATCAAGGTCACAAAGAAACTCGGTAAGTGTCCATCTAATACCCCTCCTGTTTTCTGTCACTTTCTGCATAATCCAGTCCACAGTAATCAGAAAAATTGTTGGAGAAAGGATACATCCCTGTCTGACTCCCGAGTTTACCTCAAAGGATTCTGATTGTATTCCATTATGAACTACTCTGATACAGTAGTTCTTGTATATGTTTTTAATGATTTTCACAAAACACTCTGGTATTCCGTAATATTTTAGCAGCTTCCAAAGTGTATCTCTATGTATACTGTCAAATCCCATACAGCCACCATTGTCTACAAGATATCTATTGGCAATCTACGTGATCCATTAGCCATTCAAGATGTATATTGGACATCTATTGCATATCTGTCCCCAAAATCTATTTTTTGGATATCTATTAGCTATCTCTGTGTCGACTAATTTGGACTTAGAGATTTGGGACTTCTAATAGATGAGCATCAACTCCTATTTATTAGATATCCATATTCTGGATGTCTACTAGACGTCCTGGTTGTTATATTTTTCGACTTACCAAAATTATATGTCTATTAGATGTCTAAATTTAGGAGTTCAAAGATATTTGGTCTTTCTGTTAGATTCTTCATAAGAAGATAGATTTTCGAGAGCTTCGCAAAGAATTTTGTCAACTTTTCTTCACATGAGCATATCCACGATTAGCCGATACGAGGATACGTCTGTACATCTTTCGTATGGCCTCTAGAAATTAACATGCTCTGGAAATTTTAACTTGCACTTCCACCAGTAACAGTAATCTGTTTAAAATGATATTAATCTATATAAGCTCTATATAAAGATACTAAAATCAATTACTAATGCACATCTAAAGTATATATACATATATCTCTATTAGACGTCTATTACAACTAATAAACGTCTTTGAGGTCCATGTTTGCTCCGATTCCAACTTCTTATGGATATGAATACCAAAATAAGAAAATCTGTGATAATATGCACTCAGCCTTATTATTGGCTACTGTATGTATTTTTAATGTTTGCTAGATATAATTTATAGCAATAACTGAAAACATCTTTACTTCATTTTAAACCTATAACCATATAAAAAAAGGTAACTTTTTTTTTCAAATAAAAACTTTGTGTATTAAATCCGTCAATGAACGAAATATTAAAAATAAATCTGAGTATTTGAGAATTGATTTTTAAATGGAGTATTATTTACAATAAAAACTATATACCACATAATTATCCGTTTTTTCCTTTACGTACGTTCAAATGTATTATTAAAATGAAAATAAGGATTTTGCATTAAAAAATATACATATGGTAAAGTTCTTGTATTTTATTTTGAATATCAATTGTTGGAAATTTATATCTATTTTAAAAAAACGGTTAAGATACGCGAAAGCTTGCTTAAAAGTACTGAAAGTCATTTATCGATTAATAGCCATTATTTTAATTAATAATGCTTCAACAAATTATTTAGCTAATATGCAGATGGCAGCACTAAAATATCTTTACAATATAAAGTAAAAAGGTTTCTTTATATGAGCCAAACCAGAAGCCTATCCGTGAACAAAGCGCCAAATGTGTATTCTGGCAACCATGTAACATCTCGCTTGGGGTACTGCTTGCTAGACGAGACCATCAGGCAAGCATCAATGCATGGCATGTACTGGATTGAGATTGATTAGATGGGGTCTCAGCAGGAGGCGCCCACAGCCAGGGTTATTTCAAGGATGGGGCAGAAGGGAGGTCCTTCATTTCTCGGAAAAAGAGAGGGTCTTTCAAGTGACCCATACACAAGACACCAGGGGTATATAAGACGGAAGAAGACGAAGACCAGATAAGAGACGGAAGCAATGCCGTCTTTACCATAAGGGCACACGGGGCCCGTGCCCAGGGCCCCCATTCTCAGGGGGCCCCGAAGGACCGACAATTTCTCTCACACATTTATTCTCAAAGCATATTTGTCGAGCGCATTACACTTTTTTCACAAATCAGCAATCTTATCAGAAGGTATTTATTTTTTAAGAAATTGCAGAGTTTTATCAAGAGGACAAATCAGAATGTATGCAGATGAGATCAAATCAGAATGTTTTCATTTAAGCTAATATTTAAAAAAAAAAGCAAAGCAATGACCGGATTTAAATATATCAACCTTACATAACTTAATAAAATCAGATAAATTCGCAGAAACTTTTCCAAACGTAGAAATTGCTACAACAATATTCCTTTGCTTAATATTTACCAATTGTAGTATGGAGAGCGGTCATTTTCGCCGCTTAAGAGAATAAAAAATTTATTGCAAATAAAAATGTTACAAGTACGGCTGAGTAATTTGTCAATTATGTGCATAGAAAGTGATATCCTTCAAAAAATTGACTTTGATGATATAATGAAAGAATTTCCTCAACAGAAATCCTGAAAGAAACCATAAAATCGTAATAAAAAACCAACAGCATTCTAATATCATTAATGACATATCATATCACACTGTATTTGATTACCTATATAATAAATGGTCATACTCAGTAAAAAATGTTCTTACAATTCGCTTTTTAACTTTCCAAATGGGCCTCAAATTATTGTGTGCCCAAGGGCCCCTGCCTAGTTTAAGACGGCCCTGGACGGAAGGTAGCCTTAATTTGTATATTCGGACAATTCGTGAAAATGGCATTCCTGGCACAGCAAAGGAAGATGGAGGAGGAATTTGTTGTAAATTTGTCAAGCCGCATGCCAGTGGTCTGGTAGCTGCCAAAATAATATTCGAAGTGTCCGCAAAATTCAAACTAGAATTAGATTTTAATTAATGGAAAGATGAAGTGAAAGCTTAAACTAAACATAAACCATTAAACATATTTTTTGATGCATTTATAGTTACGAAAAGTCAACAGATGAAAAATAACTCGTTTTGAGGGCACTATATTTTAATTGAAAATTCAAGCTATTCAAATCATTTAAAGATATATGCTTTGCATTTATTAATGTTAAATAAAAGTGTTTTATAAAGATTAAAAACTTTTAAAACCAAAACTTTAAATTTGTTTTCGACTCAGGTTTCTAAAATATCATGTTTTCACTTATATTTTTTAAAAAAAAGTGCAACAATTATGCCCCAAAGTATTATCAATTGTGAACAGTTATTAAAACCATATGCATTTAAGATACAATGAAAACCCAGTTGCCACCATCTGTCACAGCTATATAGTTATACTAAAAACCGTCAAAAACCTGCTGTTAAAAAGCAGTCAAAATACATAGCGCTATTAACGCTTAGTAATGTGGAAGATCGAAAATCTTAGTTTTAAAGCTGTTCAGAAGTATGAATTAAATCAACTATTTTTAATAAAGAATACCTCAATGTAACAATTACAGTTATTTATGGTATTTGAATTTTTGCTTCTGGATGTAAACAATAAATCCCAAAATTTCAATAAGTTTTCATATATTAAATTCATTTTCTGCAATAAAAAATTTAGCAGTGAGATGGACAAATGTGACTTGATCCAAAGGCTTTTAGTGTTTTTCAAATTAGCTGTAATCAATACTTTTCAAGCAATAAAAATAGGAAGTTCAAAAATAAAAAGTTTAAACTATCAAAAATATAAATGCGCTGCTTATTTATTAAAGATATCTTTTTTTTTTCTATTATTAGTCATTAGTCTGGCTTAGAACGGTAGTCCTTTAACAACCCTAAATAATTTATTACTTTTGAATTAAGTTTTTTGTTGAAAAAAAGTGCAAGTCAACAAGTGATTTTTTACTGTTTCAAAATGCATTAGCTTCCTCTGTTTATAATGTTGGATGTTTTTTGGAAGACTTTTTGTTCACAACCGGGTATCTAACTCTATTATACCATACTTAAAATTGTAGCCTCTCCCCTAACCTTTAAAGTTGTATATGAAGTGTTCCTTGTAAAAAAAAAAAACTAATTGAATTAACTAATTAAATTACCAATTAGGTAACCATTAAATGTTTTTTTTAATCGTTTTGAAGTGTAAAAACACAAATGTCATATTGCCCGATAATTATTTTATGCGGTATATTTTCCTAACCGCATAACTCAGTTTAAAAACTCGGATAAACTCAGTTTTAACTCAAAATTAGATTATTGTACTGACCAAATTATGGTCTAGATGCCGTCCCGCTGGCGCAACGGTTAACGTGTTAGCTCATGGAGCTGGTGGGCTTGGGTTCGAGTCCCGGTCATGGCATGGATGTTTGTGTCCGTCAATAAATGTTGTTAATTGTCTAAGTGTTTGTGTCGTCTCTTTCTCTGTGTGTCTCTTGTGATTGTGTCATTTCTGGGGTTGAATACACTAGACCTAAGGTCGCAGTGTTCGGCGAACTTGCCCCCCACCAAGAAAGTCATATGTCATGGTCTAGATCGACTCAGAAGTGTATAATGCCGAATTTTGAAACGTTTTAATTGAGAAATAAAACTATGCAAGAAATTCTGCCGTTTTTAGGTCTTTTCCGACATTGTGGGTTGTCCGTTTAGTCAATCGTTTGCAATGCAATCTGTCTCAAGTTATTCATTTTGTAAAGTGATTGTGAGCACCGTTTTTGGCTCTGTTTTCTTGGAATATTTTGAAGACTTTTCTTGCATTAAAATACATTTTTGTCGAATTTTAGATTGCATAAATTTGAGAAAATTAATGTGGGTGAATGATTCTTTGTAACAGTCAACGAAGGGGGTCTCGAGTTACCCTGAGTAACTGTAACTTCAAAACGTCTTGTGGACAAGTATTATTTTACACCTTAGAAAGAACAGCCAACAGTTGGTTGTAATCTGTACTTTTAAATCCATAATAGGCTATTATTGTCATTGATTTTCTTCAGCAAATTTAATTATATTTTTTTACAATTGTAAATTTATTTGCTATCAAAACAATAATTATGTAAAATTGCTGGGATGCAAATTATAGGTAATCGGAAAAAAAGCAGAGGAAAAAAAAGCTACAGAGAAAAAAAGCTAATTAAATATAAAAAAAAAAAACAATTTGTTTGGTCTAATTGCACGTACATTCGTCATAGTTATATGTAGTTGAGGTTGTAGGCTGAGTTTTTAATAAGGATGTTTCTTATTCCTCCATAACAAATATAAAACATAAGGTAATGAAAATAAGGGAATCAAATACCCGAAATGGGGATTTTGTGTTTTCTATACGTTTTGAAAGTGCTTATTATAACAAAAGGGGTTTATAAACAATGGTACGTTTGTAAGTCGATTTGTCTGAAACCACTATACATATAGTTCAGGCTAAATGAGTTACGAGCTTCAAATTTTGTACGCGGGTTTATAGTAACTTCCGGTACCGGACGTCAGTCATAATAAAGTTTTCAAGAAAATTCCACATGCGCAAGGGTAGAATTTATTGAACATTTTAAGTTATTGAAATTACCTTATTAGTCATATAATCACCTAGAAATGTTAGTATTGATTTATTAAACGATAATAGTCGTGAAGAGTTACACATCTCTAGTATTTTCTTTACTATCACGGCAAATTTGCTTGTCTGCAGTTGTATTTAATGAGGAAATTCTTTGTTGGGGAGATTTCATGACTAAGGGGGGACTAGGGATTTATCGGTATCCCACAAACAGGTTTTCAAACAATGGACGGTTTCGTACTTGTCAAGGTTGCTGGTAGCATTTTTGCAATGTTCGCATTTTTAGAAAATGTGTTTTGCAATGGTAGCAGCGAAATTTGCATCCATTAAACTTATTTAGTGATTGGACAAATTCTTGTTTTTTTCTGTTCGAAAAATATCTTTCAAATAAGTTTTTATGTTGAAGTGAAAGAATTAAAGTATAAATTACACACTATAAATTGTTATTACACTATTAATACTCTATAATTGGATGCTTATAAAGAATCTCAACTGTAAATAAAATATTGCATAAAACATTAAATTCAAGGGCTTTTTTGATTTAAATAAGTAGGTTTTTGTAACAGTAACTGTTGCTTGAACCGCTTCTACACAATATTCATGCACATTGGAAATAAAATAGTTAACCATAGTAGGGGAAGGTGGGTTCCCTTGGACTTATTTTGACTTTTCAATTTTTAATTTCTTTAATACTTGCAAAAGTGAATAAAAATATTTTTACTTAATACTTTAATTGTTATATACAACATATATTTATTTTTAACATGTTATTTAAATTATTTCAACTATTAAAAAAATAAACACGGAAAATTGTAATTAGGACCAAGGTACAGCACCGGCGGTGTACCTTGGTCCAACTGATAGTGTACCTTGGACCAATTATTAACAGGTAGAGATACTCAAATTACAGTCCGAAAACCAATATTTATTAGCCGCATAAAATTCAAAAATACATTTTACAACCTATTCTTATTTCTAGCCAAGATTGTAGTGATTGGTTATGTTAGGTCAATTGGCTTAGTAAGGGGTTTTATTGCCTTAGTTTTTTTAGTGCCCTTTTGGCTTTTCAGTTGTAATGCGATCTTTCTCAGGTGTATCCGTTAAAATGCAGCATACAAGTTAAACTGTCATTTCATGCCATAGAAAAACATTTGCCTATATTTCTGTCATAAATTTAAAAAAACAACTCAAATATTTTCTCCTGTGTTTATACAACTAGGCCTAAATGTAAAAAGGAAATTCTGCTTAGATATTTATTATAAAAAAACATCGTTTTAGATGTTTATGCAATAATTATTTTCTATATTATGTCAACATGGTTAAAATTTTATGGGCCTACCACAGATCTAAATAATTAACTACAGAAAAATTATTTGTCGCACCATATAAATTTTTTTTACAAATTTCCATTCTACATAATTTTACAAATCAGGGTTGCATATTAATAGCTTAAAACACTTAATTTCTCAAAGGAAAAAATTTACTTGAAATTTAAAAAGAGTTTTCAACAATCTGAAGTACATAAGTTCTATAGTAGTGTACCTTGGACCAGTCCAAGGTACACTACCTGTATTAGGTTCGAGGTACACCACTTGGATATTAAAAACAAAATAGTTAATCACCATGTTAAGGTATCCGACTACGTTAAAATCGTATTTTTCGACAAAAACACAATTTTTTTATAATCTTAAAATAAAGCACTACTTTTTAAGATTCTAAAACTCTCTTTATTTTGTTTGTGCGGCAAATATTTTATAACTCCATTGGTACTCCATTAATACTCCATCATACGAAAACGGCATTCAAATCCCTTAGAAAAGACCACAAGTAGAAAATTGCGATCTACAAGAAAAATTAGCGATATGAAACTTGAAGATGAATAATGTCTTATGTACCAAAAAGAAGGTTTTCATGCTATTTGAATGTAACCTCAAACTTTAAATTGATTTTCTGCAAAATGAAAATTTTGAGCATTTTCTTCTTGACAAACCATATTTCTCAAAAAGTACTTAACTGAATGTTTTCAAATTTTGTGTGCATATTTGTTACACTATTATCTAGGGAATAGACTACAGACTAGTAATTTCAAGCAATATTATAAAAATTATAACACTTACTATCATAAATGGTAGAAAAAAAGTACATAAAAATCTTTAACTTAGCTTCGACAACTCATAACTTTTTATTGGTACAATAAATATCTAAGACTGTAGTCTATTCCCTAGGTATCAAACTAAGATTTATTAATTCATTATTATTTTTTAAAAAATCTTAAAATTTTTTTAGTTATAAAGTCTATACACTCTTAAAAATGAATGCTCAAAAACGACGAAATTTTCCTTAATTTTGAGGATTCAGTTTCCTGGCAAATGCTCCGAGTTTTCCTTTCCTCAAAGTGAGGACATTTGAATCGTCATTTTTTTGAGGATTTGAATGTCTTCTAATCTAAAGAAATATTTCTTCATTTTTAAGCATGTGAATTTAGTTGTTTTGAGAGCTAGTTTCCTTAAATTGAGGATTGTTATTCTTAATTTGAGAGTTTGGCATCGTCATTTATGAGCATGTGATTTTGTTTTTATAGTTCTGGTTACGTTAAATTGAGGATTGTTATACTTGATTTGAGAGTTTGGTATCGTTATTTTTGAGTATGTGATGCTGTTTTGATAGTTCCGGTTTCGTTAAATTGAGGATAATTATTGTTCATTTGAGAGTTTTGCATCGTCATTTTTGAGCATATATATTTATTGTTCGGGCAGCTCTATAGTTAAACTCATAGTTTCCTTGCACAGAAGCCACGACCATGGGCGGAGCTATAAAAAGCGCGGGGCAATCAGATGAAGAGAAAATTTCAGTCGTGTTATTTTGTCTTCATCTAATTGTTCCGTGCGTTTTATAGCTCCTCCCATGGTCGTGGCTTCTGTGCAAGGAAACTATGAGTTTAACTAGAGTTACGTCGTATTCGGTCTAGTTTCATCATATTTGAGGAGATGCATTTTTCTAAAAAGTTTTTAGGATGTTGTATAGGATTTTACTACATCATTTTGTTGTTGGTATTTTTCACCCAAATACAAAAAAAGCTATAATTATATTCCACATTTGTCTTTTTTACCGACACGAATCCATCTATGTACAGCTTCTGAAATATTGAAGGCATTTTGATACAAAATTGACTATTTGCATGTAAAACTATAATATATAATGTTTATAAAATATTAAAAAGATTCTCAATGCATTTCGGAACCAAAATTTGCTTTGAATATAAGTTATACAATCAGTTTATTACATTCCAAATCTAGAAAATCCACTTTTAAATTGTTCATTTATTTTGACAACAAAATAACATTTCACTTTATTTAAATCTGTATATTTATTTTATCAAAATAAACACAAGTTTCGAATTTTTTTATATACATATTGATTATATGATGACGGGCCGGTGGTCTGGGAACTGCTGGGCAGGCTGGCATTTTGTGTTGTACTTCACAAACTGCTGCTTCAATCATCAGTACTTCAGTCGTATCCTTACAGAAGTTTTGTCTTCTAAAAAAATAGGAAGCATTTAGTATACTTTTCATAACTTAATTGGGCCAACCCTTATAAAGGCGAGTCTAAAAAAACAACAAATATAGCATTTGTTTAGCTTACAAGTTTAAGTGGAATACTAACACATCAAATTTACTGAAATTAAAATTTTAGTATTTGGGGGGGGGGGGGAGGGAGGGAGGGATGAGACAGTTTTTTAGAAGTTATGCATTTAAACAATAAAATGGTACACAAAATTTCAGGTGGATAATTTTCTCAAACAAAGATTACAGAAAGAACTTTTTTTTAAAAAATAATTCTTTTTAAAAAGTTAGGCTTATTTTGAATATTATAGCTTTACATTTAATCTTGTTTTTAATTATTTCTATTAGAGATCCAAATCCTTATTCCTGAAGCTTGGAATCAACATAGTCCATGGCACAAAACTAAAATACTATATTAAATCAATTTTAGTTGTATCTTCGAGTCGAACCCAAAAGCATCTACCTAAAAAACAAGGCCGTTAAATATTATATTAAGAAATAAAACTTATTAATTACGGTATTTTATTAAATACTTTTTGCATTAAAAGTAGGGGTAAGTGGTGTACCTTGGACGTATGTGTACCTCGAACCTATGCTGATTCTAGCTCGATTAGCTTAGATATTGAAACAACACCACATGCAGTTAAAGTATTTGCTACCAGGGATCTCAGTGAAGTTCTATCTGTTTGTTTAAAAGGTCAATTTATTAAAGAGGTTTCGAAAAACTAAATTCACAGTTCAAAAGTAAATTTTTGTCAGATTCTTTAGTGTAATTTTTTACTCAAACATGTAGTGTTTATTCAGAAACGATGGTTATGCAATATAAAGCAAAGTTTTAGCTATAAAACAGTGTGCTTGAAATTAAGTTAAGTCTAACCTTAACTTGGTGATTAACTATTTTGTTTTTAATATCCAAGTGGTGTACCTCGAACCTAATACAAGTGGTGTACCTTGGACTGGTCCAAGGTACACTACTATAGGTCTTATGTGCTTCAGATTGTTGAAAACAATTTTTAAAATTCAAGTAAATTCTTTCCTTTGAAAAATTAAGTATTTTAAGCTATTAATATGCAACCCTGATTTGTAAAATCTAGAAAAATAGAAATTTGTAAGAAATTTTTATATGATGTGATAAAGAAGTTTTTTTGTAGTTAATTATTTAGATTTATGGAAGCCTATAAAATTTTAACCATATTGATATAACATAGAAAATAATTATTGCATGCTCATCTAAAAATATATTTTTTATAATAAATATCTAAGCAGAACATCCTTTTTACATTTAGGCCTAGTTGAATAAACATAGGGGGAAATATTTGAGGGTTTTTTTTTCAAATTTAAGACAGAAAGATAGCCAAATGTTTTTCTATGGCATGAAATAACAGTTTAATTTTATGCTGCATTTTAACGGATACACCCGAGAAAGATTGCATTGCAGCTGAAAAAGCCAAAAGGGCACTAACAAAAACTATTTCAATTAAACCCCTTACTGAGCCAATTGACCTAACATAACCAATTACTACAATCTTGGCTAGAGATAAGAGTAGGTTGTAAAATGTATTTTTGAATTTTATGTGGCTAATAAATATTGGTTTTCGGACTGTAAATCGAGTCTCTCTACCTGTTAATAATTGGTCCAAGGTACACTACCGGTTGGACCAAGGTACACCACCGGCGGTGTACCTTGGTCCTAATTACAATTTTCTGTATTTATTTTTTTAATAGTTGAAATCATTTAAATAACGTGTTAAAATAAATATATGTTGTATATAACAACATAAAGTATTTAGTAAAAATATTTTTATTCACTTTTTGCAAGTAATTAAGAAAATAAAAATTGAAAAGTCAAAATTGGTCCAAGGTAACCCACCTTCCCCTACCTTTAAAGAAAAAAAATGGAAGTATAATGCATTCAGTGCACATAAAATTTTATCTTTCAGTGTGAAATATTTTTTAATTATAAAACCATAATTTAAAGACACAAATTATGCATCGTCAAAATAATACTTTTCACTCTTAATAAATATGCAGAATATAAATAATTTTTTTTTATTAAAGTTAACTAATAATTATTTTATACCATATTAGTTGAATGAAGAAAATAAACCATTTTTATTTTGACACAAAATGAAATGACTTAAACTTACCTTAATAAATATTGATAATAATCCAAATACTTTCCAACAACATAACCCCGTTTCTATATATTTTAACTTTTTTTCCGTTTCTACTTCACATATTTAAAAAAAAATCCTAGAGTATCGAAGTTCGAATTTAGCAATGGCACCTGGCGATGATCACATCTGCTGTCCGAATAAAAAGCAGTTTATTATCATAGAAAGGCGAACTTCGAATTTCATGTTTAGAATTCGACACCTGTCGTTTTTTAACACATAACAAAGTGTAATGTCGTCTTCCTTTTTTCAGTTGGCTCAAAACTTTATGTGACTACTTTTTACTAATTCGTATATTCTATCGAGCTTTTAATTTCACCGGAAGAAAACGAAAAAAAAAAAGAATTATTCTTTTTCAAAAAAGAAGAGTTGAGCAGTACCATGTAATTTTCAAAAGTTTTTCAAACGATTTACGAATATTTAAAGTTGCTTTAAAATATTATGTTTTATTATTTAATGTGTTCCGTTTATGCACTCATTATCTAATTATGTTTTTAAAATACTGTTCTTAATTTTACTATGCAAGTTTTATTAAGTCGTTTGATGAAACCTCTTATTTGCAAAGCGTTCTTTAGCTGCGTTAAACTTGATTCAAGAGTGCAGTGTAAATTAACAGTTGAAAATCAGCATCAATAGTAAACAAAAGCTATAATTCCGTTCTATTTTTATAATACTTACATATTCTAATGAAGGCAAATAGTTTTATGTTTAGAAACATGCAACTTCTTGCTCTTTACTGTAAAATTTAATGTTCAAGCTGCTTGTATATATTACGAATTATTATGTTAGGCCTAACCAAACTTCAAGAAGCCGCCATTGTTTGAACCGCTAAGTTCCAATCCCAGAATGCAACGGTGCGAGTACAACGAGATTCAGTTTCCTCAAAATCAAGATACAGAATCGTCAAATCACGATCGTAAAACTGAGGATTCGCGTTTACTCAAAAGTCACGTGATAGTTTGACGAAACAATCCTCAAAATTAACGAAATGAGGCTTGAGGATTCATGAATCGTCAAAAATGAAAGTGTTATTTTTAAGAGTGTATGTAGTTAGTCTTGTGTAGCAAATTGTTCACTTTTTTGACTTCATCTGGGAAAAAAATATAATGCCGTATGCTGGGAAGAAAAACTAATGCCCTTTTATGTAACTAAGGGGAATATCATTTTATGATTAGGAGGGAACCAACAAATCAGATTAATGACTTATTTCTGCATCATCTCATCAATTAAATGAGGCGCTTTTTGGAAAAAGATAAAAGTTAAATAGCCTGACATTCCTTCTATTTTCTGCGTCCAGTCCAACATGATAAAAGATTATTTGCTAAAAAATATCTAATATATTCATTTTTTTATATAGTTTTAACGAAGATAATAGCCATGCGTCTGCTAAATATGCTTACAGCTTCAAAAAACCAACCATAAACGGAATGCGACGAATTCGTTGCTCTTTTTCCTGCACCTCTTGAAGCTAGAACAATTTTGTTGCGTAATGGGGTATTACACTGCGAATGTGGGTGTAAAAGTCATTAAAGTTATCATCTCTTCTCACCCCTATGTTGATAATAGAAAATAAAATCTGTGTTAGCGAATATTCGTAGAGTTTCTCTGAAAACAAAATTGACTTTAGTTAATTTCTCGTTTGATGCGCCCATGCATTTCACCGTATTCCATGACAATGAAAAAAAAAAAAAACCCCGACTGTAACTGAAAAACAAGAGCTAAATTACATCGGTGATATTCGTGTTTAGCACGTCGAAATCATTCCGAATTGGGTACTTTCATCTCAGTCGCAGGAAGTTTTAGAAATTTTGTTGTCCAGAGTTAAATATAAATAGATATGACAAGTTCTCATAATTTTTGGCAAAAAAAAGTATCAAAGCAAATAATTTAGTGAGTACAACACTGATCCGATTCATGAAATTTTAATTAAACCAATCACTATTAACAAACAGTTTTGAACCAAACCCGAAAAAATAGGGGTTTTTTTTCAGATGGGAGGGAGGGGGCACCACCTAAAAAACGAGTTGAATTAAATTTATATGAAGTTAAGCATAAGAAAGTAAGCGCTCGCATGTGGTTTATGTTTGGAAATTCTCATCACTCTTTACTCGACTGCTATTGCAAACTATTAGCAATGAGCTAACTATTTGTTGAGCTTTTTTTCATAAATTCAAAAATATATAATTTGTATATAAGGCATTTATTTTGACCTAGTTTATTTTACATGAAGTCTGAAACGTAACCCATAAAATAATAAGTGACTGTAATAAATTTGAGGAAAATCACTCATATTTATATTAAAAACGCACTAACTTAAATTTTTGAGTTTTTGATGATAAATTAAAAAAAGAATTTGAATGACTTATTTTCTATAAATTTACTATACATAAGTGTCTGAAAAAGACCCTAAAAATTAAATAGTGCTTCGGATAATATTGGAATTTGGAGGATATCATATAAAGAAAAACATTTTTACCTCACTCTTCGTCGCTTCCTACCACATTGTATGCCTGCAACACGACCCTGATTTTACGGATATCATTTAATTTCTGAAAATGTTATTTTGCTACCCAAATGGCTTTGTGAATAATCTTTATATCGTATGCGAAAGTGTCTATAATATTTGTATTGACTATTTTCCGTATTTGGCGTAGACATTGATTTATAATGGAATTTAAAAAAAAAAAAAAAAACATTATTTTTACGCTTACTTTAAACCACGTGCGTCACACGTTATTATTAATTAAATTGGCTGAAATTTGCAAGAATAATGTGTTCATATGAACGAACAAATTGAGGGCCTTTCTGAAATTGAAAATTCGTTTTTTAGAACCGCCCACTCATTTTTTAGTCCGTTGATTCAAATCACAATGAATTCGGCAGGTTTATTAACATCTAACTAAAGCCAAACATATAACCAAAAGGAAGAAATAAAAAAAATAAAGATTTTATATTAATGTTATTTTTTTAATCTAAAAATCTAAACAAAGTATAATTTTTGTAGAACAATTACTTTTTTTTCGCTAAATCAACAATTCATATGTATTTGTCTTTTTGTGAGTTTATAAAACGAGAAAAAGCAAATAATTAAACATGAGCTGTGTTCCTAAATACTTTTTTACCCCTTAGATACATATATCATCCTATGGGTTGTAATGTGCTACTGAAAATTGTTAGCTTTGGACATTCCTCCATGGTTTAGGAGCGGAAACACAGGGCGATGATAAGAACTGACGAGTCATATGTCTGCCCCTCGCTTCGAGGTAAGGGGGGAAAGACTTAAGCGGCGGCCCGCACTCCAGAAACAACTCCAGACAGCTCGGGCAATTAAGGAGGGGTGGGGGGGGGGGTAAGAACGAGAATACCATTTTTTGACGTACATCGCTTTTTAGCAGTCGCCAAACTATCAATATTGCGTAGCGCCACCTTGTATTATGTAAACGAAATAAAAAAAAATATATGAAAATAGTTTTCAATTGATTATAATATTTAATGCTTAATCGTCTAAATATTTTCAGGAAAAACTTTTTTGTGTGAAATGTAGCATTAAGTTTGTTATGTAAATAATAAACTTAATGCTACATTTACATATAAACTTTCGAATATTTATACACTACATATATAAACATTCGAAATTTTTGAATGTTTATATGTTTAGTATATAAACATTCAAATTTTTGAGCTTAAAACTTTGTGAAATTAAACAGATAAAAAGTAACCAATAAATAAAGTTAAAATCGATAAGAAGTTAATAAAAAGTTTGAATATGTAAATATTTTTTATGTTAGTAGTTCCAAGGTTTTTCAATTAAATGATCTTTTAGGTAACTATTTTTTTATAATCTGGAAAATTTTAAAATTATATTAAATAAATAATAAAAAGAAAACAAACTAGAAAATTCCAAAAATATATATAAAAGCCTATATATTTAAAGTTATAACGAATGTCAATATGGCTCTTTTTAATGAAACTTTTATTTATTGAAAAATGATAACTCCGAGTGGTTTGAACTACACATAGTTACATTTTGTCAAGCATTGGTTACATTTTGTCAATATTTTTAGAAATTAGATTTAAATTTTTAATTATTTTTTTAAATGTAGCAATTAAAAATAAATTGGGTTTTTTTTTTTTTTGTAATATCTCTTGGAAATTTCATGGGACATTGTGTTAAAAAAAATAAACTCCTCTTGTAATATTTGACTTTTCTTTAGGGGAGTCGGATGGCTGTTTGAGAAAAAAATGTCGATCCCTTGTTAATTAAAAAAAAAATCTACATGTCGTTGGCTTTAATTTAAGATAAAGATTATTGATTTCTGTTGAGAGGTTTTCTTTTTATAAGCATTTTAGGGAAACTCTGAGCATCAGATTTTACCTAAACATTACATTTCTTTTGCGTTTCCCTGAAATATAATTGGTTTTCAAGCATTTAGGAACACTTTTCTCACTAACTATAAAATATATCAACATGGTTTTTTTTTGTCATTTATTCCCCATTAAAAGCTCTTTGATTTGAAATGAGGGATTTTAAATATCCCGGCTAAAAAAATTATATAACTTTAAATCTCATTTGGGTAAAAGGCTCTCATGGGTAAAAGGAAAATATATAAACCGGTAATCTTTTAATGAAAAGAAATATGAATACATTAATGTTGTTGTTTTTTACATTTTAAACTTTAATTTTTCTTTGGTAATTGAATTTTATAAACTGAAAAATTCTAAAAATACTAAAATCAAAAGGGCAAAAGGAAAACAAACGATTATCTTTTATGAAAAAAAAAGGACAAATCAATAGTGCTTTTTACATTTTCATTAAAATTTTTTCTTAGGTATCTAATTTTTATAAAAAGGGAGATTCTAAAAGTATGTATATTAAATAATCCAAAAACAAATTAGAAAATTCAAGAAAAAAAAAGCAATATAAGAGGAACCAACTACGTAAAAAAGTAAATTTTAAAATAACTCTTCATCGCTATTTGCGATTTTAGGAATCTTTGAATTTTATATGGAAGAATATATAATTTTTAAATACGAATAATGAGTTTAAATAATGAAATATGTGAAAAATTTAATTAAAAAAAACAATACGATAAAATAATGAAAATGCAAAGAAACACACTTGAACTTATAACAAATGTCAATATGTGGTTCCTTTAAATGAAACTTTTATTTTTTGAAAAATTATAAGCATGAGTTTCAAGTCTTAAAAAAAAAATCTAGCAATTTAAAATAAATTGGTTCAAAGAAATCTCTAAGTATTTTATGGGACTTTATAGTATTTAAAAAAATCCTCCCTAGTTGCTAAGTATTTGACTTCTCCTTAAGAACCTAAATGTGCGCTTATCAAACAAGTCCCTGTAGCTTAACGGATAGCGCACTAATCTACAGACATGAAGGTCCGCGGTTCGAATCCCGATTGAAGCGACTCCCGGCATTGAAAGTGAAAAAAAATTCGTAAAATAAGTCAACCGCTCAGTAGGAGAATGTGACACATAAACCTAGTTCAGAAATAATTTTTAAACAATAAAATAATTTTTAAACCCATTTTAAAAATTCATTAGTGGCGCCACCTATCTTTGCATTTTTTAACTATTTGTTCTAGGTGCATTCTATCACATCCATAAATTCAAAATGTATCCAACATGTCTAGAATTGGTATATTTTTTAGATATTGTAGACCTCGTCGAGAAATGTTTTGTTGTTAGGGTTGGTCTAATAGATATCCACAAAGTACATAAGACTACTCATGGAGTTTGTTGACCTCTAATGGACGTTCACCATAGCACGAATTTATCCAGAAAGTCTAAAACACGTCCGTAATGTCTAGAATATCGCTGTCAAATAGATTCCTAAAGGATATCACTCGGCGGAAACTACGGATATCTATAAGACGTCTATGGATGGTAAACTCAAATTCTAATGGATATCATGGATTTTCCGAATAACGTCTTATAGATGTCTACTGGATAATGAATGGCTATGTGGGGAGATATTCAGTCGTTGTGTTAGATTTTTCATATCCCACATAGCCATTCATTATCCAGTAGACATCTATAAGACGTTATTCGGAAAATCCACGATATCCATTAGAATTTGAGTTTACCATCCATAGACGTCTTATAGATATCCGTAGTTTCCGCCGAGTGATATCCATTAGGAATCTATTTGACAGCGATATTCTAGACATCACGGACGTGTTTTAGAATTTCTGGATGAATTCGTGATATGGTGAACGTCCATTAGAGGTCCACAAACTCCATGAGTAGTCCGAGAAACATCTAATGAAAGTCCATTTGACATCGAAATTTTAGACATTAATTAGTAATAGACGCCATACTATAATTACGTATGCATATCTATTAGACGTCTACTACAACCAATTTTTAAAGATTATAAATTCTATTTTTGATATCCGCAATAAAAAAATAATTAAAATAACTGTGTAAAATTGAGTAATGATCTTTAAAAGAAGTAAAATTGATTTTTAAAAAATCTACATCTGCCAAGTATCTGTATTTTCAATTTTACGCTTAAAAACGTATTTTATACGAGAACCAATAAATATAAATATATTAATTACTAATAGTTGAAAAATACTTTACTGTTTTTCATATAGATGGCAGCACTAAAGCTCCTTATAATATAAAAACTATTGCATTTCTCAATCGCGCCAATACCTGAAAAAAAGAAACCAGCTGTTTTGGCAACCCTGTACTGATGCACAATGGCTGACTGATAAAGATAAGGTTGTTGTCTGTGTGCTGACGCAGGCATCGGGGGAGGAAGGGTCGAAACTTTCCCCCTTTTACCAGTGCGAAGTTTGAACAGGAAAATCGAAGGGAGGGTCAGGGGTGAGGAAGGAACGTGAGAAAGATGTAAATGTTTTTTTATTGTGTTTTTTTGCACACTAATTTCTCTTAACTGTATCCTGCATAAGTTTTTTAAATTAGGAAGTAACAGATAAAAATAAAACAAAGTACTATTTACAGTATTATTTTACAAGATATAGTGTTCTTTTTTTTGCATCTTCTAATAAAACTAGATAAATTTAAATTGTGTACTACTGTGGGTTTTTTTTCAACCTTTCAATACATTTCTTAAGACATGCAATGCTTTAATAAATGAAAATTTAAAAAATGTACAATCAATGGGTCAGTAATGGTTATGAATTTAAGAGCAATAGGATACACTAAATTTTAGTAAAGTACATATATTGTATAAAGTATAATTTTTCTATTGATATAATTCTCTTCAGACCAACTAATTTAGTAAAAAAAAAATAGTAGATTGATACCTAAAGCATATTTAATACCTCTTTACTGTATGTTATTACTTACTGGTAGTACTTAATACAGTAGAACATCGATTATCCGTCTCTATTTTATTCAAACTCTCCCTAATCCGAACGTATCTGAGTCAATATCAATACATTTCTATTTCTCCAACAAGGTAATTTTCACCAGTCTCAGAAATATACGGCAATTCTAAAGAGAATAATCTCAGTCCAGATTGAAATTAGCAAACCACCGTTATTAAATAATCATCAATCTCCAGAAATTCTGAAATAGTATAATCAAGGCGTTTTATGAAATTTGGATACTGCTGGAATTTTAAAATAGAAAACTTGGGCTACTCAAAAAAGTAAAAGCGAGCTTCTGCCCATCCCAAATTTTCGGAAAAGTCCTGAAATCTTCTAAAATCGTGAGACTCTATAGATGATATCTACTATAAAAAAATAAGCATTTTCTCCAGAACTCCGTTCAGATTTAATTTAAAAAATATAATTAAAATTAAGGTATCCAATCACCTTTTTTCAGCAAAAATCGACTATAGATAAAACATTTGTTTTTTGCGTTTTAATATAAAATAAACGTTCAGCTTTCTAAATCTATTTCATTTTAATATCTAGTTTTTAATAAAACCAAAGTTATAGCACTTGCGTTTTTTTAAAACGCATTACGCAAAACATAAAAACTGAAGTTCTTTATTATCAATTGCTTCCAAATTTTTACAGTAGTTTTGTAACAGTATGAAGGAGGTTTTGAACTAGAATCGTGTAAAACTATTAAGAATGGGATATTTAAAAACTATTATATGATTTTTACTCTCTTGTTTCTATGTGTCTTTGATGTAATGCTACAAACTTTTGCCTATAAAAAAAATTGGGAACTGATATCTTAATGATTTTAGTTCATGACCTATATTAATGTTGGTTAAGCATATTTTAATTTAAACGATGGAAAAAAAACAAAGAATTTGTAAAGATATCATGTTTTGCGTAAGCATGATTTTGAAGCATATTTTACTATAAATTTCCACAAATACTGAAAAAAAATTAAGATTTTTTCTTAACTTTTTTTATATTCATAACTAATAATAAAATCCCTCAATTTCATGGTTGGAATAGATTTGTCATAAAATTACTGTCAAAGGTGATCGGCCACCTTAAACAAGAAACTTTAAAAGAACTAAAATATAACGTGAATATAATAACGCTTTCTTAGAAAACAAATAATGAATAATAAAATTATCACATTTGAGACGCTATTCCAAACTGATATATGACCATAATAAATTTATCTTTAAAAATAATCTTATTTTTCACTAAATAAAGTTTCTCGTACCATTTTTGTTTTGGCAACAGCAATTTAAATGACTTGAAATTAAATTCAATGGATAATTTGGCGACAAACAGTAAGCAGATGTCCGTCTAAACGTACAGACAGACGGACAAAAAGTATGAAGGGCGAGAGTAGTAATGGGGGGTACCTGGGGAATACAATGGAGGGGGCGTGTCACCTGTCAATCATCTTGGACTGTAACAGGAGGGGTGGCGGCTTCCTTTGATCTTTCCCCCAAGGGCGGCTTCCTTTGATCTTCCCCCTACTTGAACTGATACAGGTGGTTTTGGAAGTTGAGTTGTATGGTTCCTGCTTCTTTAGTTTCGGTATTGAAATAGGCTGTGTTATTGTGACGTCATAGGTGATGGTAGGAGTTGAGATGTTGTAGTTTCGGTATTGTAATAGAGTATATTCGTGTGACGTCACCCGGACCTCGTGTTGTTACAGGAGAGGGTTGAGTTGTATGGTTCCTGCTTGCAGACGGGGTTTCGGAATGAGCTAATGTTTTAGTTTCGGTATGGGTTATTGTTTTGTGACGTCATATTGTACTTACTGATGGTAGGAGTGGAGTTGAGTTGTTTTAGTTTTGGTATGGGTTTTGTTTTATGTGACGTCATACATGGCTGTTGAGTTTCCTGCTTGCAGACTGGTTTCGGAATGGGTTATTTTATGTGACGTCATACTTGAGCTGTTTGTTACTAGTTGTGACGTCATGTATACTTGTTGGAACTCGTAATTAGTTGTTCGGGATATGTTAAAATCAATCGAGGATGTATTGTAAGGAAATATTTTGCTTAGGTGTCATTACCGTAATTATTTTAATTGTAATTTTAGCATTTATTAGTTCTGAAGATAGAAGCTTTCATGAGGAAGATGGCATCATAGTAACCAACTATTCTCAATCAGATTTAAATAATATTAATAAAATAAATTTTCGAAAAATAACTGTTGTAACTCATTTAAAAAACAAAACATATTCAAAAACTCCAAACGTATAGACTTGTTCTGAAATACGTCATGAAAGTCGAAAACAAGATCTAGGGGTCTGGCAATGCTATGTGGAGAAAGGTTCGACCCCTCTACATGGCAACACCCGTTGTGCGGTCTCATTGGATGACGATCGGATGACCGTGATTGGTTGAGAAGCTATCGAGGGAATGGAATTATCTATTGAAAGTCATTGCTACATTTTAGTTTCTTCAACTACGTTAGAAGTATAGTGAAGATAAATTGTGTGCTAGTTTCACTGGATAAAGTGTGTTTTTGTGTTTGTGGTGATTTTCGTCGTTTAGTGAGTGCAAACTATAGTGGAGATGGCCAAGCGGAAATTTGAAGAGGTTAGTAATTTTATTTATTAAAATCGTCTGCAATGCTTTTATGTATTGAATTGCCTCCATAGCTCCGTTTAGTATAGTTTAAAAATAATATTTACTCCCTTAACAAATTCGCATTTAATAATGTATGTTTGTATTTTATATCTGTGTGCACGCTTATTTTAATGCTTATTAAATATGGATTAGTGTTAGCTTTCGTTTAAACTTGTTTGTTTTTTGTACACGTGTTGTTTTTCATTCGTGTTTAATTATAACTTTTTACACATGCAGTATTAATATTTTTTTAAGCGCTAGTTTATATGTTGGGGTTTACTTTACAAAAACACTTTTATGAGAAATGTATTGCTACACGTGTTGAATTTATTTTGGTTTTCTTTAAAAAAAAATTTACGCTGAATACATTATGAAATTGCTTGCTTTTTTATTGCACGCGTTACATTTGTGCACGTGTTACATTAGGGATATTTTATTCAAATTAATAATTACAATATTTATTAATATTATCTGTGTAATGCTTTTGCATTTAAAATGCATTTTTTACACCATAGCTCTGTTTAGTATATATAATTACGACCTCGCCATTTTAAAGTAAATTTGTAATCTCTTTACTAACTTACATTTAATGATTATTTCGTTATATTTGCATTTTTAAAATTCTATATTTGTATGTGTATATTTTTTAGTGTTAATTAAATATTCCACTAAAACTACCAGGTAACGCTGGATCTTTGTATAATTTTTCCAAGTCCTCCATAATTTATGACTGCATCCTAAGAAATTAAAATGAATTATGCTACTTACCTTGCTCTAAACACCTTTTATACACAAATAAATACACAAGTTTAAAGTGACATCAATATTTATTTTTAACTAAGTTATGTACAAATATAAGCACACATTATATACAAATATATACATTTTTCAAAGGATAACAAATACACAATATTTAACAAACTTCCATCATGTCACATAACATTTCTTCAGTTGGAACAAATGTATTTTTTACTGTTTGTAAAAAGGAACCGACAGATATGGTACGAAAAAAGTCTTTAGAGACAATTAAATTAGCAAAGTATAAATGCTGAATATTTTCGGCCACAAATTTCTGTGCAAGCTCGGAATAGTTCAATGTATATAATGCAGAATCGAAAAACATATCCAAAAGCTCTTCCGCTGTATGGCAAGTGCAGGGCACAGAAATTTGTGGCCGAAAATATTCAGCATTTATACTTTGCTAATTTAATTGTCTCTAAAGACTTTTTTCGTACCATATCTGTCGGTTCCTTTTTACAAACAGTAAAAAATACATTTGTTCCAACTGAAGAAATGTTATGTGACATGATGGAAGTTTGTTAAATATTGTGTATTTGTTATCCTTTGAAAAATGTATATATTTGTATATAATGTGTGCTTATATTTGTACATAACTTAGTTAAAAATAAATATTGATGTCACTTTAAACTTGTGTATTTATTTGTGTATAAAAGGTGTTTAGAGCAAGGTAAGTAGCATAATTCATTTTAATTTCTTAGGATGCAGTCATAAATTATGGAGGACTTGGAAAAATTATACAAAGATCCAGCGTTACCTGGTAGTTTTAGTGGAATATTTAATTAACACTAAAAAATATACACATACAAATATAGAATTTTAAAAATGCAAATATAACGAAATAATCATTAAATGTAAGTTAGTAAAGAGATTACAAATTTACTTTAAAATGGCGAGGTCGTAATTATATATACTAAACAGAGCTATGGTGTAAAAAATGCATTTTAAATGCAAAAGCATTACACAGATAATATTAATAAATATTGTAATTATTAATTTGAATAAAATATCCCTAATGTAACACGTGCACAAATGTAACGCGTGCAATAAAAAAGCAAGCAATTTCATAATGTATTCAGCGTAAATTTTTTTTTAAAGAAAACCAAAATAAATTCAACACGTGTAGCAATACATTTCTCATAAAAGTGTTTTTGTAAAGTAAACCCCAACATATAAACTAGCGCTTAAAAAAATATTAATACTGCATGTGTAAAAAGTTATAATTAAACACGAATGAAAAACAACACGTGTACAAAAAACAAACAAGTTTAAACGAAAGCTAACACTAATCCATATTTAATAAGCATTAAAATAAGCGTGCACACAGATATAAAATACAAACATACATTATTAAATGCGAATTTGTTAAGGGAGTAAATATTATTTTTAAACTATACTAAACGGAGCTATGGAGGCAATTCAATACATAAAAGCATTGCAGACGATTTTAATAAATAAAATTACTAACCTCTTCAAATTTCCGCTTGGCCATCTCGTCCACTATAGTTTGCACTCACTAAACGACGAAAATCACCACAAACACAAAAACACACTTTATCCAGTGAAACTAGCACACAATTTATCTTCACTATACTTCTAACGTAGTTGAAGAAACTAAAATGTAGCAATGACTTTCAATAGATAATTCCATTCCCTCGATAGCTTCTCAACCAATCACGGTCATCCGATCGTCATCCAATGAGACCGCACAACGGGTGTTGCCATGTAGAGGGGTCGAACCTTTCTCCACATAGCATTGCCAGACCCCTAGATCTTGTTTTCGACTTTCATGACGTATTTCAGAACAAGTCTATACGTTTGGAGTTTTTGAATATGTTTTGTTTTTTAAATGAGTTACAACAGTTATTTTTCGAAAATTTATTTTATTAATATTATTTAAATCTGATTGAGAATAGTTGGTTACTATGATGCCATCTTCCTCATGAAAGCTTCTATCTTCAGAACTAATAAATGCTAAAATTACAATTAAAATAATTACGGTAATGACACCTAAGCAAAATATTTCCTTACAATACATCCTCGATTGATTTTAACATATCCCGAACAACTAATTACGAGTTCCAACAAGTATACATGACGTCACAACTAGTAACAAACAGCTCAAGTATGACGTCACATAAAATAACCCATTCCGAAACCAGTCTGCAAGCAGGAAACTCAACAGCCATGTATGACGTCACATAAAACAAAACCCATACCAAAACTAAAACAACTCAACTCCACTCCTATTATCAGTAAGTACAATATGACGTCACAAAACAATAACCCATACCGAAACTAAAACATTAGCTCATTCCGAAACCCCGTCTGCAAGCAGGAACCATACAACTCAACCCTCTCCTGTAACAACACGAGGTCCGGGTGACGTCACACGAATATACTCTATTACAATACCGAAACTACAACATCTCAACTCCTACCATCACCTATGACGTCACAATAACACAGCCTATTTCAATACCGAAACTAAAGAAGCAGGAACCATACAACTCAACTTCCAAAACCACCTGTATCAGTTCAAGTAGGGGGAAGATCAAAGGAAGCCGCCCTTGGGGGAAAGATCAAAGGAAGCCGCCACCCCTCCTGTTACAGTCCAAGATGATTGACAGGTGACACGCCCCCTCCATTGTATTCCCCAGGTACCCCCCATTACCTGGGGGGTACCTGGGGACCTGGGGGGTACCTGGGGAATACAATGGAGGGGGCGTGTCACCTGTCAATCATCTTGGACTGTAACAGGAGGGGTGGCGGCTTCCTTTGATCTTTCCCCCAAGGGCGGCTTCCTTTGATCTTCCCCCTACTTGAACTGATACAGGTGGTTTTGGAAGTTGAGTTGTATGGTTCCTGCTTCTTTAGTTTCGGTATTGAAATAGGCTGTGTTATTGTGACGTCATAGGTGATGGTAGGAGTTGAGATGTTGTAGTTTCGGTATTGTAATAGAGTATATTCGTGTGACGTCACCCGGACCTCGTGTTGTTACAGGAGAGGGTTGAGTTGTATGGTTCCTGCTTGCAGACGGGGTTTCGGAATGAGCTAATGTTTTAGTTTCGGTATGGGTTATTGTTTTGTGACGTCATATTGTACTTACTGATGGTAGGAGTGGAGTTGAGTTGTTTTAGTTTTGGTATGGGTTTTGTTTTATGTGACGTCATACATGGCTGTTGAGTTTCCTGCTTGCAGACTGGTTTCGGAATGGGTTATTTTATGTGACGTCATACTTGAGCTGTTTGTTACTAGTTGTGACGTCATGTATACTTGTTGGAACTCGTAATTAGTTGTTCGGGATATGTTAAAATCAATCGAGGATGTATTGTAAGGAAATATTTTGCTTAGGTGTCATTACCGTAATTATTTTAATTGTAATTTTAGCATTTATTAGTTCTGAAGATAGAAGCTTTCATGAGGAAGATGGCATCATAGTAACCAACTATTCTCAATCAGATTTAAATAATATTAATAAAATAAATTTTCGAAAAATAACTGTTGTAACTCATTTAAAAAACAAAACATATTCAAAAACTCCAAACGTATAGACTTGTTCTGAAATACGTCATGAAAGTCGAAAACAAGATCTAGGGGTCTGGCAATGCTATGTGGAGAAAGGTTCGACCCCTCTACATGGCAACACCCGTTGTGCGGTCTCATTGGATGACGATCGGATGACCGTGATTGGTTGAGAAGCTATCGAGGGAATGGAATTATCTATTGAAAGTCATTGCTACATTTTAGTTTCTTCAACTACGTTAGAAGTATAGTGAAGATAAATTGTGTGCTAGTTTCACTGGATAAAGTGTGTTTTTGTGTTTGTGGTGATTTTCGTCGTTTAGTGAGTGCAAACTATAGTGGAGATGGCCAAGCGGAAATTTGAAGAGGTTAGTAATTTTATTTATTAAAATCGTCTGCAAT
Source organism: Hylyphantes graminicola (assembly GCA_023701765.1). Lineage (NCBI taxonomy): Eukaryota > Metazoa > Arthropoda > Arachnida > Araneae > Linyphiidae > Hylyphantes > Hylyphantes graminicola. Next base: position 62,669,859 of record CM043116.1, on the reverse strand, counting down.
GCTTTTATGTATTGAATTGCCTCCATAGCTCCGTTTAGTATAGTTTAAAAATAATATTTACTCCCTTAACAAATTCGCATTTAATAATGTATGTTTGTATTTTATATCTGTGTGCACGCTTATTTTAATGCTTATTAAATATGGATTAGTGTTAGCTTTCGTTTAAACTTGTTTGTTTTTTGTACACGTGTTGTTTTTCATTCGTGTTTAATTATAACTTTTTACACATGCAGTATTAATATTTTTTTAAGCGCTAGTTTATATGTTGGGGTTTACTTTACAAAAACACTTTTATGAGAAATGTATTGCTACACGTGTTGAATTTATTTTGGTTTTCTTTAAAAAAAAATTTACGCTGAATACATTATGAAATTGCTTGCTTTTTTATTGCACGCGTTACATTTGTGCACGTGTTACATTAGGGATATTTTATTCAAATTAATAATTACAATATTTATTAATATTATCTGTGTAATGCTTTTGCATTTAAAATGCATTTTTTACACCATAGCTCTGTTTAGTATATATAATTACGACCTCGCCATTTTAAAGTAAATTTGTAATCTCTTTACTAACTTACATTTAATGATTATTTCGTTATATTTGCATTTTTAAAATTCTATATTTGTATGTGTATATTTTTTAGTGTTAATTAAATATTCCACTAAAACTACCAGGTAACGCTGGATCTTTGTATAATTTTTCCAAGTCCTCCATAATTTATGACTGCATCCTAAGAAATTAAAATGAATTATGCTACTTACCTTGCTCTAAACACCTTTTATACACAAATAAATACACAAGTTTAAAGTGACATCAATATTTATTTTTAACTAAGTTATGTACAAATATAAGCACACATTATATACAAATATATACATTTTTCAAAGGATAACAAATACACAATATTTAACAAACTTCCATCATGTCACATAACATTTCTTCAGTTGGAACAAATGTATTTTTTACTGTTTGTAAAAAGGAACCGACAGATATGGTACGAAAAAAGTCTTTAGAGACAATTAAATTAGCAAAGTATAAATGCTGAATATTTTCGGCCACAAATTTCTGTGCAAGCTCGGAATAGTTCAATGTATATAATGCAGAATCGAAAAACATATCCAAAAGCTCTTCCGCTGTATGGCAAGTGCAGGGCACAGAAATTTGTGGCCGAAAATATTCAGCATTTATACTTAAGCCTGGAGGTACGCCACGGTGCACAATAGGGCAAAAGTCGCATAAGATGGCCAAAAGTAAATATCGGATTATAAGCGCATCTTAAACAATTTTATTATACTTCATGATAATAAAAAAAAATTGTCAAGAAATACTGTCGCCATCGTATCACGCCTCAATAAATATTATCTGATGCCCAAAACTCTCCGAAAGAAATCCTTTCAAGAATCATATAACTGAAATAAAATAAAATCGTCATATTTTTATTGAAAATCATAATATAAAATATTGCCTAAGGATAGTTATCTATTGTTTCTAGGTGTTATCTATTTGAAGCAAATTAAAACCGTGATACTTTTAACTATTTTACCTCGCCATATTTTTCGACGTTATATTTCTTCAACTGAAAGTTCAGATGAGTGAAAAAAAATCTTCAATTCTTTTATCTCTATATCATCTACATTGCTTGATAGCTGAAGAATTAGAAAACCAAGTTCATTATTCTTTTCGAAATGAGAAGTGAGTGTCATAACTTAATTTCCAAACTAGTACTTAGTATTAGATTTGCATGTCGAGCAATAATTAGCAAGGTTGGTCCAAAAGTATAGTAAGTGGTATAGTAAGCTTGAGTTTCAGAAGGAAACTAGCTAAAATGGCATGTAACTAAAACATCCAGAATGCGAGAAAACATTAAAAAAAAAACCTCCCGTTCAAAATTGTCCTTATCTCTAGGGGGAGGGGGGCTGTAAATCCAGCTCCTTAGTCAAAGAGTAGACGAGTAATCACTTGAAACTGCCGAAGGGAAAAGCAATTATTCGTGGAGGGGGCCTCAAATTTCATTGGCGATAAAAAAGCTCGCTGATGAATTGCAATCGTGCCTAATAGGCGATAAAAAGTTTTTTGTAGTTTAAAAACACAGCGACACCTGGTTTTGGAAAAAGTTAAAAAAAGAGTTCGTGCAAATGACTTCACGATTCTTAAAAAAGAAACACTTGAAAATAATTCTTTTAATTGTAATAATTTTTCTAACGTAGTTTCTGATAGTCCATTTTTATTCGCAGTAAATTTTCAGGCATCCACAAATATTATAAAGAATTTTTTGTAAGCAATTGTATTTTTTATTATGGAACTGCAAAATATGACTTCAAGCCAATGGAACAACAAATTATGACTTCAAACACATATAAACAAAGATTTGAAAATTTTAAACTAAGTCTTAAAATTAATAACTAACGAATAAATTTAAAAACATCATTTTTTAAAATTAATTTTAAATTTTAGTAGTTCAGCGTATTTTCCTCAAAGAAGATACAAAAATTTCTTTTATTTCTTACATTCCCACCGAATTTTCCCGAGATTTTTTCTTGATATTTTTTTATTTCAATTAAATAATGTGTCCAGATTTAAATTTTAAAAAAAAAAGCGATGAAATAAGGAAAAGTTAAAAATAACCAACTCTAAATTTAATGAAATTTTTATTTATTGAAAAATAAGAACTATAAGAAGAATATATATATTTAGTCATAAGGTCTCATTTTATTAAAGTTTTAGGTTATAAAAATTAAATATTTTTCTTCATTTTATTAAAATTTAATTTTAATAAAATGAAGAAAATAATTGAAGTTTTTTTCTTCATTTTAATAAAATTGAAGCTTTTTCTTCATTTTATTAAAATTATTATTTTTTTACATTCCTATTTCAATTTTCCAGGGATTTGTTCTTGGGATTAAATTAAAAAAAAAAGCGTAACTAAACCGTACACCCGATTTAAAAATAACTTTCACTCTTTAATTTTGAATACACTTTTCCTACTGTCATCTATGAGGGTAATTAGTAACTAAAACTTCATAATGGAATGCAATAGACAACAGTATGCATTAGAGAGTTAAACTGAAAAATTTATGAAATTAAACAGATTAAAAATTATAAAAATTAAATAATTAAAACCGATTATGGTAAATTTAAAATTAGGATTTGTAACTTCATTTTAATGTTAATAGCTCTGTGTTTTTTTCTAAAGAAGATACTGTTTTTTAAAATTATAAAATATGGGCAAAAGGAAAATAAATCTTTTAATGAAAAGAAATATGAATAAATAAATGTTTCTTTTTTCTTACATTTTAAACTTTAATTTTTCTTTGGTAATTGAATTTCATAAACCGAAAAATTCTAAAAATACTAAAATCAAAAGGGCAAAAGGAAAAAAAATCGATTATCTTTTATGAAAAAAAAAATGAACAAATCAATAGTGGTTTTTTACATTTTTAATTCAATTTTTTCTTAGGTATCTAATTTTTTATAAAAAGGGAGATTCTAAAAGTATGTATATTAAATAATCCAAAAACAAATTAGAAAATTCAAGAAAAAAAAAGCAATATAAGAGGAACCAACTTCGTAAAAAAGTAAATTTTAAAATAACTCTTTATCACTATTTGCGATTTTAAGAAGCTTTGAATTTTATAGGGAAGAATATATAATTTTTAAATACGAATTATGAGTTTAAATAATGAAATATGTGAAAAATTAAAATAAAAAAAACAATACGATAAAATAATCAAAATGCAAAGAAACACACTTGAACTTATAACACATGTCAATATGGTTCCTTTTAATGAAACTTTTATTTTTTGAAAAATTATAAGCATGAGTTTCAAGTCTTAAAAAAATCTAGCAATTTAAAATAAATTGGTTCAAAGAAATCTCTAAGTATTTCATGGGACTTCATAGTACGTATTAAAAAAACCCTCCCTAGTTGCTAAGTATTTGACTTCTCCTTAAGAACCAAAGTGTGCGATCTTCAACCAAATCCCTGTAGCTGAACGGATAGCGCACTAAACTACAGACATGAAGGTCGGTGGTTCGAATCCCGCTTGAAGCGTCTCCCAGCTTTGGAAGTGAAAAAAATTCGTAAAATAAGGCATAAGTTTGGTAGGAGAATGTAACACGAAAACTTAGATCAAAATAATTTTTAAACAATAAAATAATTTTTAAACTCATTTTGGAAATTCATTAGTGGCGCCACCTATCTTTGCATTTTTTAACTATTTGTTCTAGGTGCATTCTATCACATCCATAAATTCAAAATATATCCAACATGTCTAGAATTGGTATATTTATTAGATATTGTAGACCTCGTCGAGAAATGTTTTGTTGTTAGGGTTGGTCTAATAGATATCCACAAAGTACATAAGACTGCTCATGGAGTTTGTTGACCTATAATGGACGTTCACCATAGCACGAATTTATCCAGAAAGTCTGAAACACGTCCGTAATGTCTAGAATATCGCTGTCAAATAGATTCCTAATGGATATCACTCGGCGGAAACTACGGATGTCTATAAGACGTCTATGGATGGTAAACTCAAATTCTAATGGATATCATGGATTTTCCGAATAACGTCTTATAGATGTCTACTGGATAATGAATGGCTATGTGGGTAGTGTCACTTTTGCGAAGTGCGAATGAACTGTTAAAGTTAGGACAGATTCCTCTCAAATTTAACCAACCAGAATCTAATGATGGCAGGAGTCCAAAATTGGTTCCTCAAAAGAGAAGATTTTCGAGTACCAAGAAGGCTACTAAAAAGAAAGTTAGGGTTCAAGGTCCTCGAATCGAGGTAGCCGACATAAAAAGTCATTTGAAAGGAAAATAGTATCCTAATCTCTACCTCTTTCGATCATGTTTATTCTAATATTTCCCAAGATTAATACATAGCTCCTACAAATCCCTATTTTTACTTGATAATTTTAATTGTATCTGTACAAGCTGAAATGAAACCATTGTACACATGGGTGCCATGCTTCTGTCCGGGTGACGGAATTCCGTCTTTTTTAAAAAAACTGAAAGAAATGCAAATATATATTTTCTCAAATGCAAATATTTTTCGTTGGCGCTCTCAACAATATCACCTGTGCTGAGTTTCCAGGTCTCCTGATTTTTGTCCATCCTCCCACTTGATGCTGCATTTCTCCCGATTTTTTTTTTTTTTTGTGGGGGGGGGGGGGGGGGGCTATTTCATTGTATTTAATTTTTTCAATCGCACTTAACTTCTGCCATAGTTCCTACAGGGGGGTCAGGTTCGTACACTCCTTAAAACAGGGTTTGATTTAAAAAAAATTTAAAACAAACAAAAAGTTTAGAACATTTACAATTAAGACCGTTTTTTTTTTAAATATGGAAGGTCAGCTTATACACGCTTTATATAGTCAGGTTTATTTTGTTGGTAAGTTCCAGTTCACTAAAACAATAAGCTTTTTCAAAAAAAAAAAAAAAAAAAGAAACATAAATTGAAAGGATTGAGAAATTTTAATTTTTTTAAATATGTTAAATACTCTTGTAAATAAGCAACTGTGTAAATATATTGCCGCTTAATCACAACCGAGAAGTTCACAATCAAGTTGCTGTATGAAAAAAAAAATTCCTACACTGCGATCCAAAAGTTTAGACAATGTCGTTTTTTAGCTGTAAAATTTAGATTTGTGATATTAGAATTTCAAAACTACCCTATATATATTAAATACGTATTTTGAAATGCTTTGCTATACCGATTTGCTATAACAATTTTTTGTTTCATAAAATAAAATTTTGTATGGTCCCAAAAGTTTAGACACAAATACGAGATTATGCTAATTTAAAGTACATAATTGCCTAATTTCGCATTTTTATTGTTAAATTATGTATTTTTTGTGTGATAAATTTAAAAAAAAAAACGATATCCGGTGAACTAAGCAGATTTTATAACGATATTGGTTCAATTTTACACCAAACAGACAATTACTTACTTACTTAGCCCTCTGTCACTCCATCACTGGAGCATAGGGCCTCCGTCAATTTCCTCCATCTCACTCTGTTGGAGGCCAGATGTTTCGCCTCCCGCAATGTTGTCCCCACGTCCTTCAGTTCTTTCTCGATCGTCCGTCTCCAAGTGTTTCTTGGTCTTCCCCTCTTTCGGTGCCCCTGGGGATTCCAGTCAAGCGCCTGTCTTATCTTGAATTTTTCATTTTTTCGCAATACGTGACCAATCCACTGCCACTTTCGTTTCTTAATTTCAAATTCAATTGGTATCTGATTTGCTCTCCTTAATAGAACTTCTTCGTTATTAATTTTATGGTACCACTTAATGCCAAGAATCCTTCTAAGGCACTTGTTAATGAAAACCTGAAGCTTTCTCACGTTAGTTTTATTGCAGAGCCATGTTTCAGATCCATAGAGAAGGACAGACTTCACATTAGTGTTAAAAACTCTGATCTTAGTTGCGATAGAGATGGCCCTGTTTTTAAAAAACTTGATTAACATTGCAAAGCTACCTCGTGCCTTATTTAGTCTGATAGTGATATCCTCGTCCGTTCCACCTTTATTGTTGATGGTGCTACCAAGATATGTGTGTAAAGCTGGTCACTTCTTCTAGTTTTTGATTCTCAAGGAGGACGTCATTTGCTTGTTTAGGGTTGATTTTTAAAATTTTTGTTTTCTTTTGATTGATACTAAGCCCTATTTTCTTTGCTTCAATATTCAGTCTATCTGTATTTTCCTGCATATCTTTAAGGGTATTAGTTAGCAGGCATAAGTCGTCAGCAAAATCAAGGTCACAAAGAAACTCGGTAAGTGTCCATCTAATACCCCTCCTGTTTTCTGTCACTTTCTGCATAATCCAGTCCACAGTAATCAGAAAAATTGTTGGAGAAAGGATACATCCCTGTCTGACTCCCGAGTTTACCTCAAAGGATTCTGATTGTATTCCATTATGAACTACTCTGATACAGTAGTTCTTGTATATGTTTTTAATGATTTTCACAAAACACTCTGGTATTCCGTAATATTTTAGCAGCTTCCAAAGTGTATCTCTATGTATACTGTCAAATCCCATACAGCCACCATTGTCTACAAGATATCTATTGGCAATCTACGTGATCCATTAGCCATTCAAGATGTATATTGGACATCTATTGCATATCTGTCCCCAAAATCTATTTTTTGGATATCTATTAGCTATCTCTGTGTCGACTAATTTGGACTTAGAGATTTGGGACTTCTAATAGATGAGCATCAACTCCTATTTATTAGATATCCATATTCTGGATGTCTACTAGACGTCCTGGTTGTTATATTTTTCGACTTACCAAAATTATATGTCTATTAGATGTCTAAATTTAGGAGTTCAAAGATATTTGGTCTTTCTGTTAGATTCTTCATAAGAAGATAGATTTTCGAGAGCTTCGCAAAGAATTTTGTCAACTTTTCTTCACATGAGCATATCCACGATTAGCCGATACGAGGATACGTCTGTACATCTTTCGTATGGCCTCTAGAAATTAACATGCTCTGGAAATTTTAACTTGCACTTCCACCAGTAACAGTAATCTGTTTAAAATGATATTAATCTATATAAGCTCTATATAAAGATACTAAAATCAATTACTAATGCACATCTAAAGTATATATATACATATATCTCTATTAGACGTCTATTACAACTAATAAACGTCTTTGAGGTCCATGTTTGCTCCGATTCCAACTTCTTATGGATATGAATACCAAAATAAGAAAATCTGTGATAATATGCACTCAGCCTTATTATTGGCTACTGTATGTATTTTTAATGTTTGCTAGATATAATTTATAGCAATAACTGAAAACATCTTTACTTCATTTTAAACCTATAACCATATAAAAAAAGGTAACTTTTTTTTTCAAATAAAAACTTTGTGTATTAAATCCGTCAATGAACGAAATATTAAAAATAAATCTGAGTATTTGAGAATTGATTTTTAAATGGAGTATTATTTACAATAAAAACTATATACCACATAATTATCCGTTTTTTCCTTTACGTACGTTCAAATGTATTATTAAAATGAAAATAAGGATTTTGCATTAAAAAATATACATATGGTAAAGTTCTTGTATTTTATTTTGAATATCAATTGTTGGAAATTTATATCTATTTTAAAAAATATCTATTTTAAAAAATAATATTTTAAAAATAGTAATGGGGGGTACCTGGGGAATACAATGGAGGGGGCGTGTCACCTGTCAATCATCTTGGACTGTAACAGGAGGGGTGGCGGCTTCCTTTGATCTTTCCCCCAAGGGCGGCTTCCTTTGATCTTCCCCCTACTTGAACTGATACAGGTGGTTTTGGAAGTTGAGTTGTATGGTTCCTGCTTCTTTAGTTTCGGTATTGAAATAGGCTGTGTTATTGTGACGTCATAGGTGATGGTAGGAGTTGAGATGTTGTAGTTTCGGTATTGTAATAGAGTATATTCGTGTGACGTCACCCGGACCTCGTGTTGTTACAGGAGAGGGTTGAGTTGTATGGTTCCTGCTTGCAGACGGGGTTTCGGAATGAGCTAATGTTTTAGTTTCGGTATGGGTTATTGTTTTGTGACGTCATATTGTACTTACTGATGGTAGGAGTGGAGTTGAGTTGTTTTAGTTTTGGTATGGGTTTTGTTTTATGTGACGTCATACATGGCTGTTGAGTTTCCTGCTTGCAGACTGGTTTCGGAATGGGTTATTTTATGTGACGTCATACTTGAGCTGTTTGTTACTAGTTGTGACGTCATGTATACTTGTTGGAACTCGTAATTAGTTGTTCGGGATATGTTAAAATCAATCGAGGATGTATTGTAAGGAAATATTTTGCTTAGGTGTCATTACCGTAATTATTTTAATTGTAATTTTAGCATTTATTAGTTCTGAAGATAGAAGCTTTCATGAGGAAGATGGCATCATAGTAACCAACTATTCTCAATCAGATTTAAATAATATTAATAAAATAAATTTTCGAAAAATAACTGTTGTAACTCATTTAAAAAACAAAACATATTCAAAAACTCCAAACGTATAGACTTGTTCTGAAATACGTCATGAAAGTCGAAAACAAGATCTAGGGGTCTGGCAATGCTATGTGGAGAAAGGTTCGACCCCTCTACATGGCAACACCCGTTGTGCGGTCTCATTGGATGACGATCGGATGACCGTGATTGGTTGAGAAGCTATCGAGGGAATGGAATTATCTATTGAAAGTCATTGCTACATTTTAGTTTCTTCAACTACGTTAGAAGTATAGTGAAGATAAATTGTGTGCTAGTTTCACTGGATAAAGTGTGTTTTTGTGTTTGTGGTGATTTTCGTCGTTTAGTGAGTGCAAACTATAGTGGAGATGGCCAAGCGGAAATTTGAAGAGGTTAGTAATTTTATTTATTAAAATCGTCTGCAATGCTTTTATGTATTGAATTGCCTCCATAGCTCCGTTTAGTATAGTTTAAAAATAATATTTACTCCCTTAACAAATTCGCATTTAATAATGTATGTTTGTATTTTATATCTGTGTGCACGCTTATTTTAATGCTTATTAAATATGGATTAGTGTTAGCTTTCGTTTAAACTTGTTTGTTTTTTGTACACGTGTTGTTTTTCATTCGTGTTTAATTATAACTTTTTACACATGCAGTATTAATATTTTTTTAAGCGCTAGTTTATATGTTGGGGTTTACTTTACAAAAACACTTTTATGAGAAATGTATTGCTACACGTGTTGAATTTATTTTGGTTTTCTTTAAAAAAAAATTTACGCTGAATACATTATGAAATTGCTTGCTTTTTTATTGCACGCGTTACATTTGTGCACGTGTTACATTAGGGATATTTTATTCAAATTAATAATTACAATATTTATTAATATTATCTGTGTAATGCTTTTGCATTTAAAATGCATTTTTTACACCATAGCTCTGTTTAGTATATATAATTACGACCTCGCCATTTTAAAGTAAATTTGTAATCTCTTTACTAACTTACATTTAATGATTATTTCGTTATATTTGCATTTTTAAAATTCTATATTTGTATGTGTATATTTTTTAGTGTTAATTAAATATTCCACTAAAACTACCAGGTAACGCTGGATCTTTGTATAATTTTTCCAAGTCCTCCATAATTTATGACTGCATCCTAAGAAATTAAAATGAATTATGCTACTTACCTTGCTCTAAACACCTTTTATACACAAATAAATACACAAGTTTAAAGTGACATCAATATTTATTTTTAACTAAGTTATGTACAAATATAAGCACACATTATATACAAATATATACATTTTTCAAAGGATAACAAATACACAATATTTAACAAACTTCCATCATGTCACATAACATTTCTTCAGTTGGAACAAATGTATTTTTTACTGTTTGTAAAAAGGAACCGACAGATATGGTACGAAAAAAGTCTTTAGAGACAATTAAATTAGCAAAGTATAAATGCTGAATATTTTCGGCCACAAATTTCTGTGCCCTGCACTTGCCATACAGCGGAAGAGCTTTTGGATATGTTTTTCGATTCTGCATTATATACATTGAACTATTCCGAGCTTGCACAGAAATTTGTGGCCGAAAATATTCAGCATTTATACTTTGCTAATTTAATTGTCTCTAAAGACTTTTTTCGTACCATATCTGTCGGTTCCTTTTTACAAACAGTAAAAAATACATTTGTTCCAACTGAAGAAATGTTATGTGACATGATGGAAGTTTGTTAAATATTGTGTATTTGTTATCCTTTGAAAAATGTATATATTTGTATATAATGTGTGCTTATATTTGTACATAACTTAGTTAAAAATAAATATTGATGTCACTTTAAACTTGTGTATTTATTTGTGTATAAAAGGTGTTTAGAGCAAGGTAAGTAGCATAATTCATTTTAATTTCTTAGGATGCAGTCATAAATTATGGAGGACTTGGAAAAATTATACAAAGATCCAGCGTTACCTGGTAGTTTTAGTGGAATATTTAATTAACACTAAAAAATATACACATACAAATATAGAATTTTAAAAATGCAAATATAACGAAATAATCATTAAATGTAAGTTAGTAAAGAGATTACAAATTTACTTTAAAATGGCGAGGTCGTAATTATATATACTAAACAGAGCTATGGTGTAAAAAATGCATTTTAAATGCAAAAGCATTACACAGATAATATTAATAAATATTGTAATTATTAATTTGAATAAAATATCCCTAATGTAACACGTGCACAAATGTAACGCGTGCAATAAAAAAGCAAGCAATTTCATAATGTATTCAGCGTAAATTTTTTTTTAAAGAAAACCAAAATAAATTCAACACGTGTAGCAATACATTTCTCATAAAAGTGTTTTTGTAAAGTAAACCCCAACATATAAACTAGCGCTTAAAAAAATATTAATACTGCATGTGTAAAAAGTTATAATTAAACACGAATGAAAAACAACACGTGTACAAAAAACAAACAAGTTTAAACGAAAGCTAACACTAATCCATATTTAATAAGCATTAAAATAAGCGTGCACACAGATATAAAATACAAACATACATTATTAAATGCGAATTTGTTAAGGGAGTAAATATTATTTTTAAACTATACTAAACGGAGCTATGGAGGCAATTCAATACATAAAAGCATTGCAGACGATTTTAATAAATAAAATTACTAACCTCTTCAAATTTCCGCTTGGCCATCTCCACTATAGTTTGCACTCACTAAACGACGAAAATCACCACAAACACAAAAACACACTTTATCCAGTGAAACTAGCACACAATTTATCTTCACTATACTTCTAACGTAGTTGAAGAAACTAAAATGTAGCAATGACTTTCAATAGATAATTCCATTCCCTCGATAGCTTCTCAACCAATCACGGTCATCCGATCGTCATCCAATGAGACCGCACAACGGGTGTTGCCATGTAGAGGGGTCGAACCTTTCTCCACATAGCATTGCCAGACCCCTAGATCTTGTTTTCGACTTTCATGACGTATTTCAGAACAAGTCTATACGTTTGGAGTTTTTGAATATGTTTTGTTTTTTAAATGAGTTACAACAGTTATTTTTCGAAAATTTATTTTATTAATATTATTTAAATCTGATTGAGAATAGTTGGTTACTATGATGCCATCTTCCTCATGAAAGCTTCTATCTTCAGAACTAATAAATGCTAAAATTACAATTAAAATAATTACGGTAATGACACCTAAGCAAAATATTTCCTTACAATACATCCTCGATTGATTTTAACATATCCCGAACAACTAATTACGAGTTCCAACAAGTATACATGACGTCACAACTAGTAACAAACAGCTCAAGTATGACGTCACATAAAATAACCCATTCCGAAACCAGTCTGCAAGCAGGAAACTCAACAGCCATGTATGACGTCACATAAAACAAAACCCATACCAAAACTAAAACAACTCAACTCCACTCCTACCATCAGTAAGTACAATATGACGTCACAAAACAATAACCCATACCGAAACTAAAACATTAGCTCATTCCGAAACCCCGTCTGCAAGCAGGAACCATACAACTCAACCCTCTCCTGTAACAACACGAGGTCCGGGTGACGTCACACGAATATACTCTATTACAATACCGAAACTACAACATCTCAACTCCTACCATCACCTATGACGTCACAATAACACAGCCTATTTCAATACCGAAACTAAAGAAGCAGGAACCATACAACTCAACTTCCAAAACCACCTGTATCAGTTCAAGTAGGGGGAAGATCAAAGGAAGCCGCCCTTGGGGGAAAGATCAAAGGAAGCCGCCACCCCTCCTGTTACAGTCCAAGATGATTGACAGGTGACACGCCCCCTCCATTGTATTCCCCAGGTACCCCCCATTACTACTCTCGCCCTTCATACTTTTTGTCCGTCTGTCTGTACGTTTAGACGGACATCTGCTTACTGTTTGTCGCCAAATTATCCATTGAATTTAATTTCAAGTCATTTAAATTGCTGTTGCCAAAACAAAAATGGTACGAGAAACTTTATTTAGTGAAAAATAAGATTATTTTTAAAGATAAATTTATTATGGTCATATATCAGTTTGGAATAGCGTCTCAAATGTGATAATTTTATTATTCATTATTTGTTTTCTAAGAAAGCGTTATTATATTCACGTTATATTTTAGTTCTTTTAAAGTTTCTTGTTTAAGGTGGCCGATCACCTTTGACAGTAATTTTATGACAAATCTATTCCAACCATGAAATTGAGGGATTTTATTATTAGTTATGAATATAAAAAAAGTTAAGAAAAAATCTTAATTTTTTTTCAGTATTTGTGGAAATTTATAGTAAAATATGCTTCAAAATCATGCTTACGCAAAACATGATATCTTTACAAATTCTTTGTTTTTTTTCCATCGTTTAAATTAAAATATGCTTAACCAACATTAATATAGGTCATGAACTAAAATCATTAAGATATCAGTTCCCAATTTTTTTTATAGGCAAAAGTTTGTAGCATTACATCAAAGACACATAGAAACAAGAGAGTAAAAATCATATAATAGTTTTTAAATATCCCATTCTTAATAGTTTTACACGATTCTAGTTCAAAACCTCCTTCATACTGTTACAAAACTACTGTAAAAATTTGGAAGCAATTGATAATAAAGAACTTCAGTTTTTATGTTTTGCGTAATGCGTTTTAAAAAAACGCAAGTGCTATAACTTTGGTTTTATTAAAAACTAGATATTAAAATGAAATAGATTTAGAAAGCTGAACGTTTATTTTATATTAAAACGCAAAAAACAAATGTTTTATCTATAGTCGATTTTTGCTGAAAAAAGGTGATTGGATACCTTAATTTTAATTATATTTTTTAAATTAAATCTGAACGGAGTTCTGGAGAAAATGCTTATTTTTTTATAGTAGATATCATCTATAGAGTCTCACGATTTTAGAAGATTTCAGGACTTTTCCGAAAATTTGGGATGGGCAGAAGCTCGCTTTTACTTTTTTGAGTAGCCCAAGTTTTCTATTTTAAAATTCCAGCAGTATCCAAATTTCATAAAACGCCTTGATTATACTATTTCAGAATTTCTGGAGATTGATGATTATTTAATAACGGTGGTTTGCTAATTTCAATCTGGACTGAGATTATTCTCTTTAGAATTGCCGTATATTTCTGAGACTGGTGAAAATTACCTTGTTGGAGAAATAGAAATGTATTGATATTGACTCAGATACGTTCGGATTAGGGAGAGTTTGAATAAAATAGAGACGGATAATCGATGTTCTACTGTATTAAGTACTACCAGTAAGTAATAACATACAGTAAAGAGGTATTAAATATGCTTTAGGTATCAATCTACTATTTTTTTTTTTACTAAATTAGTTGGTCTGAAGAGAATTATATCAATAGAAAAATTATACTTTATACAATATATGTACTTTACTAAAATTTAGTGTATCCTATTGCTCTTAAATTCATAACCATTACTGACCCATTGATTGTACATTTTTTAAATTTTCATTTATTAAAGCATTGCATGTCTTAAGAAATGTATTGAAAGGTTGAAAAAAAACCCACAGTAGTACACAATTTAAATTTATCTAGTTTTATTAGAAGATGCAAAAAAAAGAACACTATATCTTGTAAAATAATACTGTAAATAGTACTTTGTTTTATTTTTATCTGTTACTTCCTAATTTAAAAAACTTATGCAGGATACAGTTAAGAGAAATTAGTGTGCAAAAAAACACAATAAAAAAACATTTACATCTTTCTCACGTTCCTTCCTCACCCCTGACCCTCCCTTCGATTTTCCTGTTCAAACTTCGCACTGGTAAAAGGGGGAAAGTTTCGACCCTTCCTCCCCCGATGCCTGCGTCAGCACACAGACAACAACCTTATCTTTATCAGTCAGCCATTGTGCATCAGTACAGGGTTGCCAAAACAGCTGGTTTCTTTTTTTCAGGTATTGGCGCGATTGAGAAATGCAATAGTTTTTATATTATAAGGAGCTTTAGTGCTGCCATCTATATGAAAAACAGTAAAGTATTTTTCAACTATTAGTAATTAATATATTTATATTTATTGGTTCTCGTATAAAATACGTTTTTAAGCGTAAAATTGAAAATACAGATACTTGGCAGATGTAGATTTTTTAAAAATCAATTTTACTTCTTTTAAAGATCATTACTCAATTTTACACAGTTATTTTAATTATTTTTTTATTGCGGATATCAAAAATAGAATTTATAATCTTTAAAAATTGGTTGTAGTAGACGTCTAATAGATATGCATACGTAATTATAGTATGGCGTCTATTACTAATTAATGTCTAAAATTTCGATGTCAAATGGACTTTCATTAGATGTTTCTCGGACTACTCATGGAGTTTGTGGACCTCTAATGGACGTTCACCATATCACGAATTCATCCAGAAATTCTAAAACACGTCCGTGATGTCTAGAATATCGCTGTCAAATAGATTCCTAATGGATATCACTCGGCGGAAACTACGGATATCTATAAGACGTCTATGGATGGTAAACTCAAATTCTAATGGATATCGTGGATTTTCCGAATAACGTCTTATAGATGTCTACTGGATAATGAATGGCTATGTGGGATATGAAAAATCTAACACAACGACTGAATATCTCCCCACATAGCCATTCATTATCCAGTAGACATCTATAAGACGTTATTCGGAAAATCCATGATATCCATTAGAATTTGAGTTTACCATCCATAGACGTCTTATAGATATCCGTAGTTTCCGCCGAGTGATATCCTTTAGGAATCTATTTGACAGCGATATTCTAGACATTACGGACGTGTTTTAGACTTTCTGGATAAATTCGTGCTATGGTGAACGTCCATTAGAGGTCAACAAACTCCATGAGTAGTCTTATGTACTTTGTGGATATCTATTAGACCAACCCTAACAACAAAACATTTCTCGACGAGGTCTACAATATCTAAAAAATATACCAATTCTAGACATGTTGGATACATTTTGAATTTATGGATGTGATAGAATGCACCTAGAACAAATAGTTAAAAAATGCAAAGATAGGTGGCGCCACTAATGAATTTTTAAAATGGGTTTAAAAATTATTTTATTGTTTAAAAATTATTTCTGAACTAGGTTTATGTGTCACATTCTCCTACTGAGCGGTTGACTTATTTTACGAATTTTTTTTCACTTTCAATGCCGGGAGTCGCTTCAATCGGGATTCGAACCGCGGACCTTCATGTCTGTAGATTAGTGCGCTATCCGTTAAGCTACAGGGACTTGTTTGATAAGCGCACATTTAGGTTCTTAAGGAGAAGTCAAATACTTAGCAACTAGGGAGGATTTTTTTAAATACTATAAAGTCCCATAAAATACTTAGAGATTTCTTTGAACCAATTTATTTTAAATTGCTAGATTTTTTTTTTAAGACTTGAAACTCATGCTTATAATTTTTCAAAAAATAAAAGTTTCATTTAAAGGAACCACATATTGACATTTGTTATAAGTTCAAGTGTGTTTCTTTGCATTTTCATTATTTTATCGTATTGTTTTTTTTAATTAAATTTTTCACATATTTCATTATTTAAACTCATTATTCGTATTTAAAAATTATATATTCTTCCATATAAAATTCAAAGATTCCTAAAATCGCAAATAGCGATGAAGAGTTATTTTAAAATTTACTTTTTTACGTAGTTGGTTCCTCTTATATTGCTTTTTTTTTCTTGAATTTTCTAATTTGTTTTTGGATTATTTAATATACATACTTTTAGAATCTCCCTTTTTATAAAAATTAGATACCTAAGAAAAAATTTTAATGAAAATGTAAAAAGCACTATTGATTTGTCCTTTTTTTTTCATAAAAGATAATCGTTTGTTTTCCTTTTGCCCTTTTGATTTTAGTATTTTTAGAATTTTTCAGTTTATAAAATTCAATTACCAAAGAAAAATTAAAGTTTAAAATGTAAAAAACAACAACATTAATGTATTCATATTTCTTTTCATTAAAAGATTACCGGTTTATATATTTTCCTTTTACCCATGAGAGCCTTTTACCCAAATGAGATTTAAAGTTATATAATTTTTTTAGCCGGGATATTTAAAATCCCTCATTTCAAATCAAAGAGCTTTTAATGGGGAATAAATGACAAAAAAAAACCATGTTGATATATTTTATAGTTAGTGAGAAAAGTGTTCCTAAATGCTTGAAAACCAATTATATTTCAGGGAAACGCAAAAGAAATGTAATGTTTAGGTAAAATCTGATGCTCAGAGTTTCCCTAAAATGCTTATAAAAAGAAAACCTCTCAACAGAAATCAATAATCTTTATCTTAAATTAAAGCCAACGACATGTAGATTTTTTTTTTAATTAACAAGGGATCGACATTTTTTTCTCAAACAGCCATCCGACTCCCCTAAAGAAAAGTCAAATATTACAAGAGGAGTTTATTTTTTTTAACACAATGTCCCATGAAATTTCCAAGAGATATTACAAAAAAAAAAAAAACCCAATTTATTTTTAATTGCTACATTTAAAAAAATAATTAAAAATTTAAATCTAATTTCTAAAAATATTGACAAAATGTAACCAATGCTTGACAAAATGTAACTATGTGTAGTTCAAACCACTCGGAGTTATCATTTTTCAATAAATAAAAGTTTCATTAAAAAGAGCCATATTGACATTCGTTATAACTTTAAATATATAGGCTTTTATATATATTTTTGGAATTTTCTAGTTTGTTTTCTTTTTATTATTTATTTAATATAATTTTAAAATTTTCCAGATTATAAAAAAATAGTTACCTAAAAGATCATTTAATTGAAAAACCTTGGAACTACTAACATAAAAAATATTTACATATTCAAACTTTTTATTAACTTCTTATCGATTTTAACTTTATTTATTGGTTACTTTTTATCTGTTTAATTTCACAAAGTTTTAAGCTCAAAAATTTGAATGTTTATATACTAAACATATAAACATTCAAAAATTTCGAATGTTTATATATGTAGTGTATAAATATTCGAAAGTTTATATGTAAATGTAGCATTAAGTTTATTATTTACATAACAAACTTAATGCTACATTTCACACAAAAAAGTTTTTCCTGAAAATATTTAGACGATTAAGCATTAAATATTATAATCAATTGAAAACTATTTTCATATATTTTTTTTTATTTCGTTTACATAATACAAGGTGGCGCTACGCAATATTGATAGTTTGGCGACTGCTAAAAAGCGATGTACGTCAAAAAATGGTATTCTCGTTCTTACCCCCCCCCCCCACCCCTCCTTAATTGCCCGAGCTGTCTGGAGTTGTTTCTGGAGTGCGGGCCGCCGCTTAAGTCTTTCCCCCTTACCTCGAAGCGAGGGGCAGACATATGACTCGTCAGTTCTTATCATCGCCCTGTGTTTCCGCTCCTAAACCATGGAGGAATGTCCAAAGCTAACAATTTTCAGTAGCACATTACAACCCATAGGATGATATATGTATCTAAGGGGTAAAAAAGTATTTAGGAACACAGCTCATGTTTAATTATTTGCTTTTTCTCGTTTTATAAACTCACAAAAAGACAAATACATATGAATTGTTGATTTAGCGAAAAAAAAGTAATTGTTCTACAAAAATTATACTTTGTTTAGATTTTTAGATTAAAAAAATAACATTAATATAAAATCTTTATTTTTTTTATTTCTTCCTTTTGGTTATATGTTTGGCTTTAGTTAGATGTTAATAAACCTGCCGAATTCATTGTGATTTGAATCAACGGACTAAAAAATGAGTGGGCGGTTCTAAAAAACGAATTTTCAATTTCAGAAAGGCCCTCAATTTGTTCGTTCATATGAACACATTATTCTTGCAAATTTCAGCCAATTTAATTAATAATAACGTGTGACGCACGTGGTTTAAAGTAAGCGTAAAAATAATGTTTTTTTTTTTTTTTTTTAAATTCCATTATAAATCAATGTCTACGCCAAATACGGAAAATAGTCAATACAAATATTATAGACACTTTCGCATACGATATAAAGATTATTCACAAAGCCATTTGGGTAGCAAAATAACATTTTCAGAAATTAAATGATATCCGTAAAATCAGGGTCGTGTTGCAGGCATACAATGTGGTAGGAAGCGACGAAGAGTGAGGTAAAAATGTTTTTCTTTATATGATATCCTCCAAATTCCAATATTATCCGAAGCACTATTTAATTTTTAGGGTCTTTTTCAGACACTTATGTATAGTAAATTTATAGAAAATAAGTCATTCAAATTCTTTTTTTAATTTATCATCAAAAACTCAAAAATTTAAGTTAGTGCGTTTTTAATATAAATATGAGTGATTTTCCTCAAATTTATTACAGTCACTTATTATTTTATGGGTTACGTTTCAGACTTCATGTAAAATAAACTAGGTCAAAATAAATGCCTTATATACAAATTATATATTTTTGAATTTATGAAAAAAAGCTCAACAAATAGTTAGCTCATTGCTAATAGTTTGCAATAGCAGTCGAGTAAAGAGTGATGAGAATTTCCAAACATAAACCACATGCGAGCGCTTACTTTCTTATGCTTAACTTCATATAAATTTAATTCAACTCGTTTTTTAGGTGGTGCCCCCTCCCTCCCATCTGAAAAAAAACCCCTATTTTTTCGGGTTTGGTTCAAAACTGTTTGTTAATAGTGATTGGTTTAATTAAAATTTCATGAATCGGATCAGTGTTGTACTCACTAAATTATTTGCTTTGATACTTTTTTTTGCCAAAAATTATGAGAACTTGTCATATCTATTTATATTTAACTCTGGACAACAAAATTTCTAAAACTTCCTGCGACTGAGATGAAAGTACCCAATTCGGAATGATTTCGACGTGCTAAACACGAATATCACCGATGTAATTTAGCTCTTGTTTTTCAGTTACAGTCGGGGTTTTTTTTTTTTTTTCATTGTCATGGAATACGGTGAAATGCATGGGCGCATCAAACGAGAAATTAACTAAAGTCAATTTTGTTTTCAGAGAAACTCTACGAATATTCGCTAACACAGATTTTATTTTCTATTATCAACATAGGGGTGAGAAGAGATGATAACTTTAATGACTTTTACACCCACATTCGCAGTGTAATACCCCATTACGCAACAAAATTGTTCTAGCTTCAAGAGGTGCAGGAAAAAGAGCAACGAATTCGTCGCATTCCGTTTATGGTTGGTTTTTGAAGCTGTAAGCATATTTAGCAGACGCATGGCTATTATCTTCGTTAAAACTATATAAAAAAATGAATATATTAGATATTTTTTAGCAAATAATCTTTTATCATGTTGGACTGGACGCAGAAAATAGAAGGAATGTCAGGCTATTTAACTTTTATCTTTTTCCAAAAAGCGCCTCATTTAATTGATGAGATGATGCAGAAATAAGTCATTAATCTGATTTGTTGGTTCCCTCCTAATCATAAAATGATATTCCCCTTAGTTACATAAAAGGGCATTAGTTTTTCTTCCCAGCATACGGCATTATATTTTTTTCCCAGATGAAGTCAAAAAAGTGAACAATTTGCTACACAAGACTAACTACATACACTCTTAAAAATAACACTTTCATTTTTGACGATTCATGAATCCTCAAGCCTCATTTCGTTAATTTTGAGGATTGTTTCGTCAAACTATCACGTGACTTTTGAGTAAACGCGAATCCTCAGTTTTACGATCGTGATTTGACGATTCTGTATCTTGATTTTGAGGAAACTGAATCTCGTTGTACTCGCACCGTTGCATTCTGGGATTGGAACTTAGCGGTTCAAACAATGGCGGCTTCTTGAAGTTTGGTTAGGCCTAACATAATAATTCGTAATATATACAAGCAGCTTGAACATTAAATTTTACAGTAAAGAGCAAGAAGTTGCATGTTTCTAAACATAAAACTATTTGCCTTCATTAGAATATGTAAGTATTATAAAAATAGAACGGAATTATAGCTTTTGTTTACTATTGATGCTGATTTTCAACTGTTAATTTACACTGCACTCTTGAATCAAGTTTAACGCAGCTAAAGAACGCTTTGCAAATAAGAGGTTTCATCAAACGACTTAATAAAACTTGCATAGTAAAATTAAGAACAGTATTTTAAAAACATAATTAGATAATGAGTGCATAAACGGAACACATTAAATAATAAAACATAATATTTTAAAGCAACTTTAAATATTCGTAAATCGTTTGAAAAACTTTTGAAAATTACATGGTACTGCTCAACTCTTCTTTTTTGAAAAAGAATAATTCTTTTTTTTTTTCGTTTTCTTCCGGTGAAATTAAAAGCTCGATAGAATATACGAATTAGTAAAAAGTAGTCACATAAAGTTTTGAGCCAACTGAAAAAAGGAAGACGACATTACACTTTGTTATGTGTTAAAAAACGACAGGTGTCGAATTCTAAACATGAAATTCGAAGTTCGCCTTTCTATGATAATAAACTGCTTTTTATTCGGACAGCAGATGTGATCATCGCCAGGTGCCATTGCTAAATTCGAACTTCGATACTCTAGGATTTTTTTTTTAAATATGTGAAGTAGAAACGGAAAAAAAGTTAAAATATATAGAAACGGGGTTATGTTGTTGGAAAGTATTTGGATTATTATCAATATTTATTAAGGTAAGTTTAAGTCATTTCATTTTGTGTCAAAATAAAAATGGTTTATTTTCTTCATTCAACTAATATGGTATAAAATAATTATTAGTTAACTTTAATAAAAAAAAATTATTTATATTCTGCATATTTATTAAGAGTGAAAAGTATTATTTTGACGATGCATAATTTGTGTCTTTAAATTATGGTTTTATAATTAAAAAATATTTCACACTGAAAGATAAAATTTTATGTGCACTGAATGCATTATACTTCCATTTTTTTTCTTTAAAGGTAGGGGAAGGTGGGTTACCTTGGACCAATTTTGACTTTTCAATTTTTATTTTCTTAATTACTTGCAAAAAGTGAATAAAAATATTTTTACTAAATACTTTATGTTGTTATATACAACATATATTTATTTTAACACGTTATTTAAATGATTTCAACTATTAAAAAAATAAATACAGAAAATTGTAATTAGGACCAAGGTACACCGCCGGTGGTGTACCTTGGTCCAACCGGTAGTGTACCTTGGACCAATTATTAACAGGTAGAGAGACTCGATTTACAGTCCGAAAACCAATATTTATTAGCCACATAAAATTCAAAAATACATTTTACAACCTACTCTTATCTCTAGCCAAGATTGTAGTAATTGGTTATGTTAGGTCAATTGGCTCAGTAAGGGGTTTAATTGAAATAGTTTTTGTTAGTGCCCTTTTGGCTTTTTCAGCTGCAATGCAATCTTTCTCGGGTGTATCCGTTAAAATGCAGCATAAAATTAAACTGTTATTTCATGCCATAGAAAAACATTTGGCTATCTTTCTGTCTTAAATTTGAAAAAAAAACCCTCAAATATTTCCCCCTATGTTTATTCAACTAGGCCTAAATGTAAAAAGGATGTTCTGCTTAGATATTTATTATAAAAAATATATTTTTAGATGAGCATGCAATAATTATTTTCTATGTTATATCAATATGGTTAAAATTTTATAGGCTTCCATAAATCTAAATAATTAACTACAAAAAAACTTCTTTATCACATCATATAAAAATTTCTTACAAATTTCTATTTTTCTAGATTTTACAAATCAGGGTTGCATATTAATAGCTTAAAATACTTAATTTTTCAAAGGAAAGAATTTACTTGAATTTTAAAAATTGTTTTCAACAATCTGAAGCACATAAGACCTATAGTAGTGTACCTTGGACCAGTCCAAGGTACACCACTTGTATTAGGTTCGAGGTACACCACTTGGATATTAAAAACAAAATAGTTAATCACCAAGTTAAGGTTAGACTTAACTTAATTTCAAGCACAACTGTTTTATAGCTAAAACTTTGCTTTATATTGCATAACCATCGTTTCTGAATAAACACTACATGTTTGAGTAAAAAATTACACTAAAGAATCTGACAAAAATTTACTTTTGAACTGTGAATTTAGTTTTTCGAAACCTCTTTAATAAATTGACCTTTTAAACAAACAGATAGAACTTCACTGAGATCCCTGGTAGCAAATACTTTAACTGCATGTGGTGTTGTTTCAATATCTAAGCTAATCGAGCTAGAATCAGCATAGGTTCGAGGTACACATACGTCCAAGGTACACCACTTACCCCTACTTTTAATGCAAAAAGTATTTAATAAAATACCGTAATTAATAAGTTTTATTTCTTAATATAATATTTAACGGCCTTGTTTTTTAGGTAGATGCTTTTGGGTTCGACTCGAAGATACAACTAAAATTGATTTAATATAGTATTTTAGTTTTGTGCCATGGACTATGTTGATTCCAAGCTTCAGGAATAAGGATTTGGATCTCTAATAGAAATAATTAAAAACAAGATTAAATGTAAAGCTATAATATTCAAAATAAGCCTAACTTTTTAAAAAGAATTATTTTTTAAAAAAAAGTTCTTTCTGTAATCTTTGTTTGAGAAAATTATCCACCTGAAATTTTGTGTACCATTTTATTGTTTAAAATGCATAACTTCTAAAAAACTGTCTCATCCCTCCCTCCCTCCCCCCCCCCCCCAAATACTAAAATTTTAATTTCAGTAAATTTGATGTGTTAGTATTCCACTTAAACTTGTAAGCTAAACAAATGCTATATTTGTTGTTTTTTTAGACTCGCCTTTATAAGGGTTGGCCCAATTAAGTTATGAAAAGTATACTAAATGCTTCCTATTTTTTTTAGAAGACAAAACTTCTGTAAGGATACGACTGAAGTACTGATGATTGAAGCAGCAGTTTGTGAAGTACAACACAAAATGCCAGCCTGCCCAGCAGTTCCCAGACCACCGGCCCGTCATCATATAATCAATATGTATATAAAAAAATTCGAAACTTGTGTTTATTTTGATAAAATAAATATACAGATTTAAATAAAGTGAAATGTTATTTTGTTGTCAAAATAAATGAACAATTTAAAAGTGGATTTTCTAGATTTGGAATGTAATAAACTGATTGTATAACTTATATTCAAAGCAAATTTTGGTTCCGAAATGCATTGAGAATCTTTTTAATATTTTATAAACATTATATATTATAGTTTTACATGCAAATAGTCAATTTTGTATCAAAATGCCTTCAATATTTCAGAAGCTGTACATAGATGGATTCGTGTCGGTAAAAAAGACAAATGTGGAATATAATTATAGCTTTTTTTGTATTTGGGTGAAAAATACCAACAACAAAATGATGTAGTAAAATCCTATACAACATCCTAAAAACTTTTTAGAAAAATGCATCTCCTCAAATATGATGAAACTAGACCGAATACGACGTAACTCTAGTTAAACTCATAGTTTCCTTGCACAGAAGCCACGACCATGGGAGGAGCTATAAAACGCGCCACGGAACAATTAGATGAAGACAAAATAACACGACTGAAATTTTCTCTTCATCTGATTGCCCCGCGCTTTTTATAGCTCCGCCCATGGTCGTGGCTTCTGTGCAAGGAAACTATGAGTTTAACTATAGAGCTGCCCGAACAATAAATATATATGCTCAAAAATGACGATGCAAAACTCTCAAATGAACAATAATTATCCTCAATTTAACGAAACCGGAACTATCAAAACAGCATCACATACTCAAAAATAACGATACCAAACTCTCAAATCAAGTATAACAATCCTCAATTTAACGTAACCAGAACTATAAAAAACAAAATCACATGCTCATAAATGACGATGCCAAACTCTCAAATTAAGAATAACAATCCTCAATTTAAGGAAACTAGCTCTCAAAACAACTAAATTCACATGCTTAAAAATGAAGAAATATTTCTTTAGATTAGAAGACATTCAAATCCTCAAAAAAATGACGATTCAAATGTCCTCACTTTGAGGAAAGGAAAACTCGGAGCATTTGCCAGGAAACTGAATCCTCAAAATTAAGGAAAATTTCGTCGTTTTTGAGCATTCATTTTTAAGAGTGTATAGACTTTATAACTAAAAAAATTTTAAGATTTTTTAAAAAATAATAATGAATTAATAAATCTTAGTTTGATACCTAGGGAATAGACTACAGTCTTAGATATTTATTGTACCAATAAAAAGTTATGAGTTGTCGAAGCTAAGTTAAAGATTTTTATGTACTTTTTTTTCTACCATTTATGATAGTAAGTGTTATAATTTTTATAATATTGCTTGAAATTACTAGTCTGTAGTCTATTCCCTAGATAATAGTGTAACAAATATGCACACAAAATTTGAAAACATTCAGTTAAGTACTTTTGAGAAATATGGTTTGTCAAGAAGAAAATGCTCAAAATTTTCATTTTGCAGAAAATCAATTTAAAGTTTGAGGTTACATTCAAATAGCATGAAAACCTTCTTTTTGGTACATAAGACATTATTCATCTTCAAGTTTCATATCGCTAATTTTTCTTGTAGATCGCAATTTTCTACTTGTGGTCTTTTCTAAGGGATTTGAATGCCGTTTTCGTATGATGGAGTATTAATGGAGTACCAATGGAGTTATAAAATATTTGCCGCACAAACAAAATAAAGAGAGTTTTAGAATCTTAAAAAGTAGTGCTTTATTTTAAGATTATAAAAAAATTGTGTTTTTGTCGAAAAATACGATTTTAACGTAGTCGGATACCTTAACATGGTGATTAACTATTTTGTTTTTAATATCCAAGTGGTGTACCTCGAACCTAATACAGGTAGTGTACCTTGGACTGGTCCAAGGTACACTACTATAGAACTTATGTACTTCAGATTGTTGAAAACTCTTTTTAAATTTCAAGTAAATTTTTTCCTTTGAGAAATTAAGTGTTTTAAGCTATTAATATGCAACCCTGATTTGTAAAATTATGTAGAATGGAAATTTGTAAAAAAAATTTATATGGTGCGACAAATAATTTTTCTGTAGTTAATTATTTAGATCTGTGGTAGGCCCATAAAATTTTAACCATGTTGACATAATATAGAAAATAATTATTGCATAAACATCTAAAACGATGTTTTTTTATAATAAATATCTAAGCAGAATTTCCTTTTTACATTTAGGCCTAGTTGTATAAACACAGGAGAAAATATTTGAGTTGTTTTTTTTAAATTTATGACAGAAATATAGCCAAATGTTTTTCTATGGCATGAAAT
The DNA here is from genome assembly GCA_023701765.1 of Hylyphantes graminicola. Classification (NCBI taxonomy): domain Eukaryota; kingdom Metazoa; phylum Arthropoda; class Arachnida; order Araneae; family Linyphiidae; genus Hylyphantes; species Hylyphantes graminicola. The sequence goes on along the minus strand of CM043116.1, from coordinate 62,643,618 downwards.
GACAGTTTAACTTGTATGCTGCATTTTAACGGATACACCTGAGAAAGATCGCATTACAACTGAAAAGCCAAAAGGGCACTAAAAAAACTAAGGCAATAAAACCCCTTACTAAGCCAATTGACCTAACATAACCAATCACTACAATCTTGGCTAGAAATAAGAATAGGTTGTAAAATGTATTTTTGAATTTTATGCGGCTAATAAATATTGGTTTTCGGACTGTAATTTGAGTATCTCTACCTGTTAATAATTGGTCCAAGGTACACTATCAGTTGGACCAAGGTACACCGCCGGTGCTGTACCTTGGTCCTAATTACAATTTTCCGTGTTTATTTTTTTAATAGTTGAAATAATTTTAAATACATTTAAAAATAAATATATGTTGTATATAACAATTAAAGTATTAAGTAAAAATATTTTTATTCACTTTTGCAAGTATTAAAGAAATTAAAAATTGAAAAGTCAAAATAAGTCCAAGGGAACCCACCTTCCCCTACTATGGTTAACTATTTTATTTCCAATGTGCATGAATATTGTGTAGAAGCGGTTCAAGCAACAGTTACTGTTACAAAAAACCTACTTATTTAAATCAAAAAAGCCCTTGAATTTAATGTTTTATGCAATATTTTATTTACAGTTGAGATTCTTTATAAGCATCCAATTATAGAGTATTAATAGTGTAATAACAATTTATAGTGTGTAATTTATACTTTAATTCTTTCACTTCAACATAAAAACTTATTTGAAAGATATTTTTCGAACAGAAAAAAACAAGAATTTGTCCAATCACTAAATAAGTTTAATGGATGCAAATTTCGCTGCTACCATTGCAAAACACATTTTCTAAAAATGCGAACATTGCAAAAAATGCTACCAGCAACCTTGACAAGTACGAAACCGTCCATTGTTTGAAAACCTGTTTGTGGGATACCGATAAATCCCTAGTCCCCCCTTAGTCATGAAATCTCCCCAACAAAGAATTTCCTCATTAAATACAACTGCAGACAAGCAAATTTGCCGTGATAGTAAAGAAAATACTAGAGATGTGTAACTCTTCACGACTATTATCGTTTAATAAATCAATACTAACATTTCTAGGTGATTATATGACTAATAAGGTAATTTCAATAACTTAAAATGTTCAATAAATTCTAACCCTTGCGCATGTGGAATTTTCTTGAAAACTTTATTATGACTGACGTCCGGTACCGGAAGTTACTATAAACCCGCGTACAAAATTTGAAGCTCGTAACTCATTTAGCCTGAACTATATGTATAGTGGTTTCAGACAAATCGACTTACAAACGTACCATTGTTTATAAACCCCTTTTGTTATAATAAGCACTTTCAAAACGTATAGAAAACACAAAATCCCCATTTCGGGTATTTGATTCCCTTATTTTCATTACCTTATGTTTTATATTTGTTATGGAGGAATAAGAAACATCCTTATTAAAAACTCAGCCTACAACCTCAACTACATATAAACTATGACGAATGTACGTGCAATTAGACCAAACAAATTGTTTTTTTTTTTTTATATTTAATTAGCTTTTTTTCTCTGTAGCTTTTTTTTCCTCTGCTTTTTTTCCGATTACCTATAATTTGCATCCCAGCAATTTTACATAATTATTGTTTTGATAGCAAATAAATTTACAATTGTAAAAAAATATAATTAAATTTGGCTGAAGAAAATCAATGACAAATAATAGCCTATAATGGATTTAAAAGTACAGATTACAACCAACTGTTGGCTGTTCTTTCTAAGGTGTAAAATAATACTTGTCCACAAGACGTTTTGAAGTTACAGTTACTCAGGGTAACTCGAGACCCCCTTCGTTGACTGTTACAAATAATCATTCACCCACATTAATTTTCTCAAATTTATGCAATCTAAAATTCGACAAAAATGTATTTTAATGCAAGAAAAGTCTTCAAAATATTCCAAAGAAAACAGAGCCAAAAACGGTGCTCACAATCACTTTACAAAATGAATAACTTGAGACAGATTGCATTGCAAACGATTGACTAAACGGACAACCCACAATGTCGGAAAAGACCTAAAAAAACGGCAGAATTTCTTGCATAGTTTTATTTCTCAATTAAAACGTTTTCAAAATTCGGCATTATACACTTCTGAGTCGATCTAGACCATGACATATGACTTTCTTGGTGGGGGGCAAGTTCGCCGAACACTGCGACCTTAGGTCTAGTGTATTCAACCCCAGAAATGACACAATCACAAGAGACACACAGAGAAAGAGACGACACAAACACTTAGACAATTAACAACATTTATTGACGGACACAAACATCCATGCCATGACCGGGACTCGAACCCAAGCCCACCAGCTCCATGAGCTAACACGTTAACCGTTGCGCCAGCGGGACGGCATCTAGACCATAATTTGGTCAGTACAATAATCTAATTTTGAGTTAAAACTGAGTTTATCCGAGTTTTTAAACTGAGTTATGCGGTTAGGAAAATATACCGCATAAAATAATTATCGGGCAATATGACATTTGTGTTTTTACACTTCAAAACGATTAAAAAAAACATAAATGGAGGTGTCATTTATTTGAGGCATTTGATCGTGTGTCTTACCTATTGGTAATTTAATTAGTTAATTCAATTAGTTTTTTTTTTTTTACAAGGAACACTTCATATACAACTTTAAAGGTTAGGGGAGAGGCTACAATTTTAAGTATGGTATAATAGAGTTAGATACCCGGTTGTGAACAAAAAGTCTTCCAAAAAACATCCAACATTATTAAACAGAGGAAGCTAATGCATTTTGAAACAGTAAAAAAATCACTTGTTGACTTGCACTTTTTTTCAACAAAAAACTTAATTCAAAAGTAATAAATTATTTAGGGTTGTTAAAGGACTACCGTTCTAAGCCAGACTAATGACTAATAATAGAAAAAAAAAAAGATATCTTTAATAAATAAGCAGCGCATTTATATTTTTGATAGTTTAAACTTTTTATTTTTGAACTTCCTATTTTTATTGCTTGAAAAGTATTGATTACAGCTAATTTGAAAAACACTAAAAGCCTTTGGATCAAGTCACATTTGTCCATCTCACTGCTAAATTTTTTATTGCAGAAAATGAATTTAATATATGAAAACTTATTGAAATTTTGGGATTTATTGTTTACATCCAGAAGCAAAAATTCAAATACCATAAATAACTGTAATTGTTACATTGAGGTATTCTTTATTAAAAATAGTTGATTTAATTCATACTTCTGAACAGCTTTTAAAACTAAGATTTTCGATCTTCCACATTACTAAGCGTTAATAGCGCTATGTATTTTGACTGCTTTTTAACAGCAGGTTTTTGACGGTTTTTAGTATAACTATATAGCTGTGACAGATGGTGGCAACTGGGTTTTCATTGTATCTTAAATGCATATGGTTTTAATAACTGTTCACAATTGATA